>JANTOP010066661.1:0-76823 GCA_027564815.1 Symmerus nobilis | reverse complement strand
GAGATAATTTGCTGAGAAAAAGACACGATTTTTAGTGAAAACAGCCGTTCCTCTTAAATACTCTCTTTTCTCAGGGCCTATAACATCGATATCGAAATGTCATTCACTTGATAATAATCAGTCTGATTGGAGGTGCGGTAAGGAGAAGGAAGTAATTTTAATTTATTTTAATTAAAAATTGACAACAGTTTTCTAAAAAGACAATAATCAAAGTTTTTAATAAAATTGTTAAATAAAAAATTTCAAAGTCAGCGACTTGACATTTTTTGGGCCAGAAAAAGAGTCAGGTAAGTTCGACCCGAATTGATGGCGCTTTAAAACCAAGACGACCTTGATTTTGTGCAACGCGGAATGTCGGGGGAGAATTTCTATTTTTCCGGTGAAAGTAATAATTGTATAATTTTTTTTAGTCGGAAACAATCAACAAAGTTGCGATTTTGACGAGGAAAAAATTAGCAAAATAATTACTTCGCATTTTGTTGTTGGATTTGGGCGGAATTCAATTCTAAAATTAGACCGAAAAGAAAATAAACAAATACCACGAGACCTCACGTTTACGGTTCCTATTTGCGTCGCACAAAATTATTCATCCGATAACGAAGGTGACAGAGAATATTAAAAAAAATCATGTCGCAGATCTTATTACGACGTCTCCGTAACCCCAAAACCCGTTTCTACACCGTACACATATCACGATTGACTAACAAACCGGAACATTACATCATCCACCCTACACTACCCCATCATTCAATTGGAACACGTCGTTTGAGTACAGATGCGGCAACCAGTAAGATAATCTCAAAACCGGTTGATGGAACCGATGGAAAGAAGTCCGTTCCATTTAATGGGACCGATGAGCAAGCGGTGATTAAGAAACTGCAACAAACCTTTGATGGGGAACAAAAAACAGGGGGTATTGTTCCCGTGTATAAACGGGCTCTGTTGTATGGTAACCGGGTGGCAATTAAAGATTCAATTGGGGAATATTCGTACAGCCAATTGTATGCCGGAGCGAAAAAATTGGCTCAACAAATCGATAATTTATGTGGTACGTACTTATTCGATACCAAATAATGTCTTATTAATTTCCCTATCAAATTGTAGGCAACGGTTCCAGTACGAAAGTCGCATTTCTTTGTCCAAATTCTGCCGTCTACACGGTGGTTCAATGGGCTTGTTGGTTTTCCGGACAAATAGCGGTCCCAATAAGTCCCAAACATCCCATTAACCTAATCGAGTATTACATTAAAGATTCGGAATCTCGTCTCCTTATAACGGTTCCCGGATTTGAAAATATCTTGAAACCGCTAGCGGATAAAATCAATCACCCTTTACTATTGGTTGATCATTCAACGATACCAGCAGCAACTGAACTTCCACTGTCTCTCCTAGATCCCAGTCAACCATTCATTCAATCGACCACAAAACAAATCCGTATCGAACAAGCATTAACCGGTCAATTTTACGGTAAATCAAACGCTATGATTTTATATACATCCGGATCGACTGGACAACCGAAAGGTGTTGTTCTATCACATAAAAATCTGGATAGCCAACAGAAGAGTTTATGCTCCGTATGGGATATTAATTCAAAGGATAATCTCTTACATATCCTACCATTAAATCACGTCCATGGTTGTATAAACGCTTTACTTTGTCCATTACGACAAGGCGCCCGGCTTCATATGCTACCACAGTTTGATTCAACGACAGTTTGGAGCGTTCTATTGAACGTTAACATGCCATCAAAGGAACAAATTACCATTTTTATGGCAGTGCCAACGATCTATAATCTACTAATCCAAGAATACGAGAAGGTGTTCAGCAAAAATGAGAGAATGATTCAGTATATTCGGGCACAATGCGAAAAGAATATCCGATTAATGATTTCTGGATCAGCACCGCTCTCAACAACAACATTTCAACGTTGGCTTGAGATATCCGGGCATCGATTGTTGGAACGGTACGGTATGACGGAATGTGGAATGGTGTTAAGTAATCCTTATAAACAAGATTCAGTTCGTCAACGTATCCCTGGTTCAGTTGGAGTTCCCTTACCCGGAAATCAAGTTAAAATTGTTTCTGATGATGGGAAAACAATTTACGAGCGAAGTGGTGAATTTGATAAAGGATTCTGGTCAGCAGAAAATTCCCTTCCGGTGTATGAATCAACTGGACCGAATAAAGATAAACCAAATGATACATTTACTGGGGAATTGTATGTCAAGGGACCGGGTGTTTTCACTGAATATCTAAACAAGCCATCTGAAACGAAATCGGTGTTAATCGATGGTTGGTTCCGTACCGGTGATATTGTTCGTAGTGAAAATGAACGATTCCAGATATTAGGTCGATCATCCATTGATATAATCAAAACGGGCGGATATAAGGTATCGGCCTTAGAAATTGAAACTCAATTATTAAATCATCCATCGATTGGTGATGTTTGTGTGGTCGGCATACCGGATGATACTTGGGGTCAGAAAGTAGCTGCTTTCATTGTTACCAAACCAAACTCCGAATTGAACTTGAATGAATTCCGGAAATGGTGTGAAGAGAAATTGGCTAATTACCAAGTACCGACTGTTGTACGATTGGTTGATAAATTAACTAGAAATGCGATGGGGAAATTAAATAAAAAGGAAATGTTGAATGAATTTTTAAATGAAACTACTGGAGGAGAGAAGGTGAAATAAATTTAGATTGATTGGCGGCGTCTCTTGGGAATTTTTTAAAAAGGATATTTGAAGACTGAGCGATTGTTTTTTTTATATTAAAATGAAAGGAGATATTTTGGTGATTGGAATGAGTGGCGAACAGCTTGTCTTTTTTTTATAATTACATAAATTGTAATTTTTTAATTTAATCGAATAAAAATTCACCAAAAATTGTTAAAAAAATATTTGATCGTTTTTTATTTAAATTGACGACTTACAGGAATTTTTTATGTTTTAAAAATCAACTTCTCACTCGGTTTTAGGAACTTCTGAAGATCGTAATTTTATTGCTTCGAATTTTGACTTCTGAGAGGCTATTTTTATATATGGAATTAGAAAGGCTAGAGCTCCTTGAATTCCAAATTTTATCCAAATTTACCATTTATGCAATTTATTAGATAACCAGCGGGCATAAAAATAAATGGCATCAATTGGATTACCAATCCCCAATTATTTAATTATCCCCAATGGCATGCGCCCGTTTTTCTCATATTTTTGGGGTGTGATTTCATACCTCTTCTCGTTCAAAGTAAGCTGCCTATTAGTTTAGGCAGTTCATTTAAATAATACAAAAATAAATTAAAACTTATCATCAATATACCAGATTTTATTGCTCTTCAACATAAAAATTTAAATTAAATTAATCATTTATGTAAAATAATATTTATATTTATTTTGTTTGTATAAAACACCGTTAAGAGAAACAATTTAATTGAAATTAAAAATATTTAAAAATGATATTTACTTTTTATAATAAAATAATTAAAATAGTTATACGAAACCAACAGCACAAAACAAAAATTAATAATTAATAAAATAGAATAGAAAATACACATATATATATAATTAATTTTATAAATTTAATTAATTAATAAATAGTATTACAATGTTGGATATTCATTCAGTAATAGTTAATTTAAATGTATTATTATTTACGGGAGGGCCTACTTTTATTTTCAATTTATTATTAATTAATTAACAATTTCTTTTTCAAATGAAAAAAAAATCAATTATAAAACCAATTCTATTTAATAAACTGTTTGTGGGTTTTTTTATATTAAATATTTTCCTGTTCATTTTTAATAATTAATTTAGTTAAGGCCCAGATTTTCTTTTATATTTAATTAATTATAAAGTGTATGCACTTCTTTTACAATAAAAATCTATTGAAAAAATTCCATGGTTAATTTATTTATTTTAATTATTTCATTCAAACCATTTTTTAAATAAATTGTGCCATGGAAACTATTCTCTCTAATCATGAAATTGTATTTTATTTCTTTTAATAAGCTTGTTTTATTTTAATTATTTTAATTTGTTGAATTAAATTCGAGAATCGTTTAAATTTAACTTCTTAAATCATTTTACATTTTTAATTAAATAAATAAATATTTTATATGCCAATTTGTTAATTAAAAATTCTTCAGTTTTAATTCTTATACCCGAAATTAAAATTTTAACATTAAATATATTTAAAAAAAAAAACAATCAAATTATATAAAAATTATATTAAATTATAAGAGATTTCTCCATTTAATTAGTATTTAATTTTCCCGATCGGTTTCCCTTTAAGCTTTCCTTATGCTTCGATCTGCTGCCGCTGAATTTAATTTTGATCTAAATAAAATTGATTTTAAAAATTAATTAAATTTAATATTAAATTAATATTTAAAAATATAATGAAAGCAAATATTCAACGAGATAATTAAAATTGAAAATAATCTTTGCGGTGGCTTCAAACGATCAATAGTGGAAAAAGTCGACTAATTTTTAATGACTTTCTACCAAAGTATTGATCGTATGAAATTCCTTTTTTTAAAATTCAAAATGTAAAGCTTTTCATTCAATAAATTATGATGAAAATGTTAGTTTTCGTATAAAAAAGGCAAGCTTCAATGATAGATATTAGAAGAAAAAATTAAATGAGTGCGTAAAAGGAAGGGCTAACTCCCAATTCGAATAGTAATTTAAAATTTTTCAAAAAGAGTTTGATAATTTAATAATTCGGTTTGAGCCACTTATTGGAAATTTCGTCAATCCTCCCGGAATAGTTTCCCTCCCGGAAAAATGAAGGGTTGTCATGAATAATAATTAATAAGTTTATTTAAGAAAAAATCTGCAAAAGCACAAACATTTTGGTTAATTATAAAAAATTGTATAAATTCAGTATTTGCAAACAAGAAAAATATTTCAGGGAAATCCTGCTTCTTGAATATTTTTTCAAATTATAATTACTTTCCAAATGATAGCGAGGAATTCCCTAGAAATTCTAGGCTACTGTTTAAGATAGATTAAATAGATGTAAGTTGCAATTAAAAAAAATTGTAAAACAATTAATTAATTAATATTAATATACACTATCTACTACCCAGAAAGCTTACCCGTAAAAATTGTTTCTAAATATTTTTTTAATTTACTTTTTAACATTAAAATTTAATAATTCGAAAAGTTTATTATAAAAAAAACTATTTTTTTTAAATTTCGTTGAAGCAAAATGTTATTTTTTATTTAAGTTTGGGTATCAGTCAGCGTTGGTAGCGTTGCTCTTTCATAATTTTAATTTGTTTTCGATAATTTTAAAAATCGTAGATGAAGATTGATGAACGGGCGAGAAAAGAAAAATTATTAGCCAAATAAAAACTATCCCAATTCCCAATTTTTATTAAAATTTTCAAATTTAAGATGGAAAAATTCATGTAAAATGTCTTGTGTACTTTTTATAGTTTTTTTTTAGTTTTAGTGAGCTAGGTGCCCTCATGAATAAATTAACTGAATATAAGAAATTTGAATTAATTTATTTTAAATTATAAAAGATTTACTTACAATTCAATGGATAGTACCGTTGGATTTGAACAGGATTGTGGTACCCGTACGTGACACTGTTTGTGACATTTAGTTAAGCAGTCACGACATTCGTACCCCTGTTTTCCGGGACGTCTCGGTATCGAACGATTACATACATCACATAGTAGGCCACTAGTTGTTTTTAAATTAGAAAATTAAACTTAAAATTAATAATCCATAAGTACTAACCCGCTTAAATGTTTCGCAATGAAGGTATGATCATTGTAAATGTGTAATTTAACACCCTTACGTCGCCATCTCGGCTTCTGGGCAATTGCGAGCGGAACCAAAAAGTGTCTACAAGAAAATCGAAGAATTTCATTGTAAAAAAAATATCCGATAGTTGACACATTACATTACTCACTTCTTCACACCATTCTCTGTCGTTTCTAGCACCAATGTGGACGCCTCATGTAGATAGGTTTTTGTACTAGCGCTTGAAAAACCGGATACGGCCGACGATTCTGAAAGGGAGGATCGTCTGGATTGATCTAGCATAGGGACAACTAATCGTTGTCCTATTTTTATGTGTAGAGGGGTGTTTTATACAACAAACGACAGACGTGTATTTTTGTTTAATGTTTGTGTGTATGTGTTTTTGTGCAAATTTTTTGACAGATAACAGAGTTGACACACCCCAAAAAATAACCAAAAATAATACCATACAATGAAGTGACGTAAAATATGAAACGAAAGAGAAAATAAAAAGAGAAAAAAGAGTGGAAAAAGAGAAAGAAAAAAAAGACAAATAAAAAAAACGTCATAAAAATAAGTCGGGTCGGGAGATACACAGCGAATGGCAACGTAACGCTGTGACTCCCCCCTTTATTTTATTTAAATCAAATAAAAGAATTATAATAGCCACGTCCCCCTTTCTAACTAAAATACATGTAACTTACCAGTCGATGTATTGGTCGAGCTATTCAAAACTCCACGATCCGCTGACACGCTACGTAACTCCCCATTCGGATTGTCCGCATCGATCGGTATCATACCGCGATCCATTGATTTCGTACGATTTTTTGAGCGTCCTAAACGACGCTTTAACGTTCCGAAGAAGTCGCGCTTCTTCTTCGATCGACCACGATCGTCCAACAACGGATCATGATCGGACAGACGTTGACCGTTCGTGTAGTGACTGTTCGCCTGGTGATTAATCGGTGATGATTGGGCAAGCGGATCACCAGGCTTTATTAAATGAGATTGAATTAATTAATTTAACCCCAACAAATGAGCGAGAAGTTTAATGAACGATAAGTATATGTTAGGAAAAAGTATAAGAAGCATTTAATTTTAGTTTTTTTTTGCAATATCAAATTCGATAGTTAGGCACTGTGAAAACCAGAGTTAGTCATCTCAAAATAAAGGGTAAACCTCACCGTGAGTGATGATAGAATTTAATAGAACATCGATCTGTGTGAAAATGACCTTTTCAGGGTGTCTACAATTAGATAATAATTGAAAGTCCTTCCGTCTCTACCTACCTGATTATCATACATTCCACTATCCATTTCTAATTCCAATTCCCCATTCAATTTATTATCATCTGTTAAGCATGGACCGATATCTGTAACGTCATCCATGGGTACGGTTAAATCAGCGTCTAGGATACAATCCAGATTTTTATTGCTGGTACTTATCGGACTAGCCGTTGTTGCTGTTTCCGCATCCCGATCACCGTTATCCGGATTATCAGCTGCCACTTCAATTGATTCGTCCATTTGAATTTTACCGTCCTCGTTTAATTCGACCTGACAGCCGGGTGGATGGAGGATTATTTTTTCCGAGGGAGGAGGTTTTTTGGTTAGTGGACAAATCAAAATTTCAATTTTTTAATCATAATTAATGTAAAAGCGAAATAATTTATAAAAAAATAATTAAATGGCCAAATTTTAGAATTAGTATAATTTATTTCGAATTTTGTAATTTCAATTTTTAATTTTTGATATCTATGAATGCTTCTCCAGAATGGATCAAGTAAATGAATGAAATATTAAGAATTAAATTAAACAATTAAAAATTACAAATTCCATGGATTGTTTTTAAGCCAATTTTTCAATCAAACATTTACAAAATTAAACGACATCTATATGTACAAATACTTAATTAAAATAATTACCCGATAATGATATGGCTGACTATGTTTCTAGATACAAAATGAATGGAAAAAAATACAAAATAATACAAAATGAAAAAAACATGGGGACAAGAATCGTGCAGGGTGGTTTTGTAGAGGGCGTAGATATCAATTTTTAATAATTAAAAACCAGGAACGAACTACAAACTACAGTTAATTAATTAAATTAAAAGAATATTTTACGAATTATCCACCATCCAATCCCTCCTCTTGTTTTAAATATTTTAAATAATTTACTTTTCGAACATACTAAACTACAACAAATAATTTAAGTAACAAAATTACGGCATAAATCTAGGACTTCAAAAAATTAAGATACAAGAGAAAAATCTAAAAGTACTTAAGTGAGATAAAAATGTAACTTACTCGTTGAACACTATGAATGATAAGAGTAGATTTACTAGGATTTCCATTATATGATAAGGCACCGTCTTCTAGTGCTTTGATAGCCGTATTAGCTAAATTGGTTCCATTTTGGAGTCCTTCAAATAAATGAAACAAACAAATAATAAATCAATGAATGAATTTAATGAAACAAAGGATAGGAAGACAGGATGTTAAGAGAGACATAGAGATTGGTATTCCTATATACCGTTCAATTGGCTGGGATTAGTAATTTTTAACGCTTCCTTAAATTTATATGGCCGACGACCAGCTGGCACTTCTGCTCCCTCAATAAATACAAATTCAACGGTTATCGCACCGCTAACGGTTTGCGTTTCGTACGGTCGCGGTTGTAATGTCAATATTTGAGATGATGATGGGCCGACAGCTAATTCATCGATGCCGACCAAACCGAGACCCAAAAATTTCGGTGGATCGTTAGGATTAACGGGACGATCATACACTTCGAATAATATCTCGGCTGATTGGGGGGATAGATCACTAGAAAAAAACCAATTGACAAATTAAAAATTACGGAAGTTAATGAATAAACGATAGATTTTCTTACAATAGAAAATGTTCATCCCATAGTGGGCGAGCCCCCTGTCTAGCCCCCGTTTGATTCTTTTGTGGTGGCTCATCCATTTCAACGACACAGTATGGATCTTTGGCATCAGATAGTCCTTCCCCCTTCACCACTTTCACCAGTAACCGTTTACCGGATGGGACGGCATTGAAAGGCATTCCTTGATTTATATGGGGATTCAAGTGTTCCATGTTGTGCTGAAATTACGAGATTTATATAACTTTCCGGAGAATTTTTTTTGTTCGGATTAGTAAATCGGAAGGAATGACGTTTAGTTAAAAATAAATCATTCAACAAGATGGCGGGATAGTAAAATGACGATTTTAATCAATTTTTCGAAATGGAAGCGACTCATTTTATAATCTCACCGCCAACGAGTCATAATGAATTGGTAAATTTACTGGTATTTCTGGAGGATCCATTTCAACCGCTCTCGGGCACGTTGAGTAGATGGAAAAATCTATCGGATACATGGTATCCCGGATCGATTTTGTCAGAATTTCACTAAAAAAATAATTAAAAATAAATCTATCGAAATTTATTTTTAATAAAAATTAAACTTCTACCTAATTACATCCTGTAATTGCTTCTCGTCATGATCAACCGTTTTTATGGCTCCGATGCTATTCATTCCTATACGAATCTTAAAAATGTAGGTAATCTTAGTATTTCGAAAAATCAGATAATAAATATCTAACTTACATCTGGATAACCTTCAATCTTCATATCACCTTTTAAGGTGTTATAACTCAAATTGGTGATCAGGCGTGCCCGAAGCCGAGAGATGGTCACTTTGTAATGGGATGTTTCAACTTTACCGGATTTTTGACGGAAAGTTTTTATTTGGAGTACGGGCAGCGCATCACAATCTAATGTGATAACCTGGAAATTTGTAATTTAAAGATTTTATAAAATTAAATTAAATTAAGTATTAATTAAAAAGTATACCATTTCGCTAGGCGTACTCTCCTCTGAATTACAATAAATATTTGTAAGGGTCGGTGGTGGACTTTCGGGAAGCACTCGGACAATTTCCACAGCGACGCCATTCTGAAATACGATAAAACACAGTTTAACTGTAATAATTTTTTTGTAATTAAATTTGCAAGTATTTTTAACCATTAATGGAAAGAAAAAATCCATCTAATTACAAGTCATATAAAATCTTATTTAAGTTTTTACGGTTTAAATGTAAAAAAAAATAAACAAGCGTATGTTGAAACGACCAATTGATACAAAGAACTGTATGTCCCATAATTTTTACTAGGATTTACGGTTATTTGGATGGAATATTGAACGGAGAGATTATAGCGGAGCCCCACCGATCGTATATAATTATATTATTTTATATTAAATTAGCTGGTCAAGTGTTCTCTTTTTTATTTTGGATAAAAAAATGCATTAATTTTTTTTTAATATAAATAATAATACAACATCTCGTTTGTGCCACTTGAATCATTCCACTTGATCTTGATTTGAATTTAATGTACTGTTTATATGTTTTCAGTAGCCTCAGTCTTATTATTCATATTTAATTAAGAAAGAAATTAAATAATAATCGGTCAGCCGATGATTTGATCGATTCGAGGTCGTAGAAACGATGTCACAATAGCGAGTAGTCACGGTAAGCAAATGACAAACTGTGCACACCCTATAACCACTCGACAAGGGGCTCTATAAATAAGGGGTCTGTATAAAGAAGTATGAACCGGACGGACTGTAATTACTGTAAGCCTAACGCCATAACGCTATCTTGAAATACCAGATAACCAGCCAGCCATGTGGGTAGAAATATTTTCGAAATGGTAGCAGAAAATTTCATAAAATTTGATAGTGAAATTATAACTCAACTTTCAGTTATCTTTTAAAATGTATTTAATAAAAATCTACTAATTGAATTTGGAGTTATAATAATTTTACATCGGATTGTTGAATTTTCTACCCTTCGCCTTAGAAGGTGCACCTATTAATTCTAGTCACTAGTTGAAATGTGGATTTTAGGACCACTAGATATATAGAGATTCTATATATGTATTATTGTGACATCATCGCGTATATTCCTGCTTCCAACGAAAATATTAATTGAAAGTATTTGTATTGAGTAAAACATTTTTAAAATATCGTTTGTTTATTCAAATTTTTATAAGTTGAGTTTAGGCGATCTATTCCTTCTAGCAATCTTCATAAATACAACCGGCTTTTTAGTCGTGTATCTATATAACGAATGGAATATTCATCCATATGAACTTATACCATATAATTATGTTTTGGAAGTAATGACGCATTTACAAACCCGGCCAACCATTAAGCGGGCGATCAGATAAAACTAAAAAATTAAACTTTAATTGTAATTATAAAGAGATATTCTGAATGACCCACATAAACAGTTCTTTTTTATCTATTTATTTATAATTAATTTTTGTAAATACAAAAATCCAGGAAATAGGAAATTAAGCGTTGCAAATCCCGGGTAACCTTACAATTAACATCAAAAAAACAGATTATAAAATTATAAATGATTTTTTTTTTGGTATTCAACCCTTAACTGGTATAAAGTATCCTATCCATAAAATCATCTCAAGTTAATTTATCTATCTGTCATTGACTGACCGGTTACAATATCATTTACCTATGTCATCATAATTTAATATAAAGAAGGCCATTTCAGAACCACTTGACTATCCTATTTTGTAAAATAATCATATATCTGCCGAATTATCTGTTATTTATAATAGAAGAAACTTGCTTTGTCCGGAATATTTTATTATGGAAATTATGTGAACCATAAAAACTGGTTAAATTAATTACATTTTTTTTAAACAATTTTCGGTGCCAAAAATCAAACCGTGACGTAATTTTATAATAAAATACCAGAAATTATTTTTGGTATACGAGTACTTTTAAGTAATATTCCTAGTTTTATCAGAGTTTTAGGGGAAATAATTTACGTATATACAGGTTAAACCCAATCCAGTCGGTGGAAGTTAACTATAGACGGGATACTAAACTTTTAAAATTATTTACTCGAAAGTTTCTTACGAAATGTATGGGGATCTGTATAAGGATGAAATTGTGGGTTCTTTGAGAATATCGGTGCCAACTTTCAGGACTCTGACTTAGTTCTAAGGTATCTTTAAGAAAATTAATCTTCAGTGGAGTTTCTTCTGTATTTTTTTTTTTTTCAAATAAAGAATTATTTTCGGTTCTTTCTCAACTGTGTAATCAAACTAAAAAAAAAATCGGTCGTTTATTTATTCTGAATAATTTTCTTGCGAAACGAGGCAAGACACTTGGGAATTGTATACGTTTATACCAAGAGCAGATGATATTAAACCGGGTGGATCATAAAACTAATTACATTAAGAAATTTCCGGGTATATAAAGAAGTACAGAAACTTACGGGTATTTCGCATTATATGGTCTTAAAAAACCAGTTATAAAGCCGGTCAGAAAATGAACATATATTTCTGTAGGTAGACTGAATATGTTTCGACTTTCGACAGAAAACCAACAGAACAAAAAACTGTTAAATATAAATTGTCTGTACTTTGATTGTACTTTCGACTAAATTTATGAATAAAATTAAATTTAAAATAAAAATATGGCCTCTCAATTGACCGCTATTCCAATTCCAGAATGTTTTATTTATTGTTCAATTATTCTAGAATGCAAATTATTGGTTTATTATAAGAAAATATAAATTCCTTTCTTAAAATATTTTAAAAAATTTAAATAAATGAATGGCCTTTACCTATACATGACATGCCACCTCAAATTAAATATAATCGGATAGCAGAAGCATAGCAGAATTTTGTATACCAGAAGTAGGAAATTTAACATAAAATTATGTACGTCAATCTGTTGTGATTGATTGATAACAATGGGTAGGTTTGATGAAAAGAGGAACCGATACATCAGGAGATGTAATATGTAACCACGACTTTTCCTACATTTAAATTTAAATTTATTATTTTTTTTAAACAATAAAATTTAAATATAAAAAAACCTACAAAAGATTGTTTCTGTTTTGTCTGTAATTCAATATTAATAAAAAAGAGAGGTGAAGATGTCAAATAATTTATTCAGAAATTATTACCCACGGATAGAGGTTCGCTCATAAAACAATCGAAATAGCAGGAAGTCGGAAAGTCATGTATCACGACGCATTAATTCTCCAGATTTGATAGTTTTGATTTTGATCGTCACAATTCGGGCTGGTAGGGCCCCAAACATTCAATATATCAATTTCTTTTCATCTCTTAATTAAATTAAATAATTTCACGCATGTGCAACGTATCACTGCATTCTATATACGGTAATTTAATATCGACTCTTTAATTTTTTTTTTTAAATAAAGAAATATTTTACAGCTTGATAAGCATCGCTGGTCGAATATTTTGAAGTTCTATCAACTTTCCGATCTTTGAGTTTTCTTAAAAAATTAACAAATAAATAGACGCTTCGGATGTTGACCTTTTGACCATTTTTCCAGAAAATATCAGGGTGAATACAAATTTTTTAAATATAATCTGTTGAGATTACAAGATAGATTCGTACAATTGATACCACGAATTATGTATGTTATGATATTATGTAAATCAATAAAACCACCATGGTTAGTTAATGAAACGAACATATGAACTATTGACCTTTTTTTTCTTTTCATTAATAAATTAATAATTAATTATCCATACATGAGTACGTGATTCCATTAATCATAAAAACTATAACAAAACGATATGAAATTAATGATAAAATTAATATAAAACGTGATTGACATCAAATATCTATTTCTACCTACCGTTGGAGAAGGGGATGACATATTCATCGAAACGTTGGATAATATTGGAAATGTTATGTTTCTATATTTAACTGAACATTACATTACATTATTAACATTGTATTAAGTATAAATATCTAATTTCAAAAACCCATTAAAAAAAATTGTTGATAATTTCAATGTTTTTATAAAACGTGATTTAAATAATTCGGTATTTACCTAAAATATTAGTATCAAGATATGAGATTAGAATGACCAGAGAAATCGAATGATAATAATTAGCTATTTGTTAGGAATTGCGTTGGGTTAAGATATCGATACTGGATAATTATACCATTTAAACCGGATGATATCACCATTTCGACTAATTACTTTTACATATTTTCAATTCAATAATCGGATAATTAGGACTGTTTTCAGTTCAAAAAAAGGTTATCAGTCGGTAAAAATGAATAAACAGAATTAATAAATTACTAATTACGCTGTTTTGCAAAAGTGAATTTATTTTTATTATATTTTATTTTAACCCTGAAAGTTCCGATTGAAATTCTTCTTCCGATTCGATTCATGACTTAATATTAAACCTTTGGTCCGAAATTGATCTATTATGATTTTGACCCACCCAAAAATTGAATAAAAAATCATGAATTAGAAACGTGACCAATCTAATTTTGGATTTATCCAAAATAAATAATTTGACCCTGATTCAATTGTTCAAATTGAGATAAATCTTCTGGTGTCTTTCAAACAATATAAATTAACCGGTACGCGATGGTAAACCTAAATTCCTGAAATGCACAACACACGCCTCATCGTATTTTCTTTACAGAAAATTTCCAAAACTGTAAAA
The DNA here is from genome assembly GCA_027564815.1 of Symmerus nobilis. NCBI lineage: Eukaryota > Metazoa > Arthropoda > Insecta > Diptera > Mycetophilidae > Symmerus > Symmerus nobilis. Next base: position 62,525 of record JANTOP010066661.1, on the reverse strand, counting down.
GTTGCAGAATGAAAAAAGAAATAATAAACAGAGAAAAGATTTAGAAAGGTTCATTGTAAAAATTATAAATAAAAAAATATTCAATAAATCGATCGTATCTTTCTATACAAAGTGAAAGAGAGTATTTCGAAAAAAAAACTGATCTCGTTCTTGTGTTACTTCGATGTACCAAATCATGTATTTTCAGATACTGAAAATAAACTGAACATATTTTTTACGGGGTTTTTTCTCCTCCTTCATGGATCATTGAACAAAAATAATGGGCACGATCGCAATAAATTATATTAGTTGTGATATCCAGTATTTTTTTTTTATTTCGTTACAAACCGAGTAGGCCAAGGAATTTTTCAATTTTACTGATTCACGTATTAATGGCAAGAAAAAAAAAACAAAGTTACGTGATCGAGATTAGATACGAGTTTTAGAATTTCGACTTATAGAAGAAGAAAACTGTACAGAATCATGACATAACAATTTATCCCTCTACTAGATCTGTCCGTTCTTCAAAAAACATATCGAAATGACCTTAAAAAAACCTGATCGTGACCTTTCTAGAATTTCATATGGAATGTATGTTTATTGAAGCGAAACGTAGTTTTTCGATAACAAAACGATCGATTACATTATAAACAGATCATTGTGATTGTGAATATATGGTAAATATTTGATTATCAAAAGTAATATTTTCGGGTGGATCAAAAATAGTATGATCATTGCAAGATTGAGATTGTCTACCTGATACCGTTCACACAAACTTTGTCCATGACTGTATAATTTATTCAATAAAATAATGAGAAACATATTCGTGTGAATTCTTGAACATTGGAACGCTCCGCGCTAAAAGACTTATGACATGATTTTCCGATTTTTTTTTTATATTTTTTAATTTCATAATACCAAAATTATGTAATTTTATTATTTAATATAATTACATACAAAAGGTTGATTTAAGTATAAGGAGAATGAAATGATTAAGCCGGGAGGTAGTGAAGTTCAATCTGCTTGGAAACGGTATGGCGCAGATAGTGAACTTTTCAATCTATCCACCTCTTAATATACAAGAAAACTCTTTGTCTCTTAACAAGTTTATATTTTTATTAATTTCGTAATATCCGCGATGGGGATTCGCATGATTACATCGGTAGAATTATGTATTTCTTTCCCATACTCCCCATACGCCGGAAAATAATAAATAAGATAGAAATGCGTGCGAGAAAAATGTATATTTTTTTTTGACAGACAATTCCATGGATAAATATAATTAATTATATATTACAAAGGTAGTAGGTAGACAATAGGATAATCCATCGATTTTTTTCTTGTCTAAAAATAACCGCAAAACGAGAACAGAACTCGCGATTAACAATGAGATATACCGGAAAATTATCAATTTTGGCATAAATTATTTTTTCTCTCAAAACCTTGAAATTAGTTTTTAATTTAACTCGTCGGCTTTGAAAGAAGAAAAGGTACGGCCTAATTGGCTAAGTTCCTTTAAGGAAAATTCGTTTTCGAAAATGGTCTAGCGATCCGAGCCCAGAATGTATAACAAATTAGTTCAAATGTAACGGTTCACTGAAAAGCCTATATCCCGGGAGATATTTTATCGGAGATAGAAAGGAGAAATCTTGTTCCGTTCCGGAAATATTAAGTCTCAAATTTGATGGTATATTTTTTTTGTAGACTTTAAAAAATACTTCCAGAACAACTATTTCTTGCTAAGGATGAATAAATGGATGAAGTAGCCTAAAATTAATCTTAAAGAGCCACTATATCGTTTAATTTTAAGACGAATTTCAAGGGGAAGGGGGAATAAAATGCAATATTTCTTTATTTCAGAGAATAGTACAAGAATAATAACGTATGTGGCTTTACGTCATCACTCCGGTCCCTATAGAAAATAAGATACTAACTGGTGTTGTAAAAATCTATTTATAATTCGGATGATGTTATTATAGAATTGTCTGTCTGTATATGAATGAAATATGCGATTTGTATTTAATTAAAAAAAAATGAAATATAAAATAAATTCTCTTCACTTCACACTCACCTCTTCAACAGATTTTTTCATGAAATCATTAATGGCCTGCACCCACCCATGCAGTAATTCATTAACGATGACCAAATCGCTGTACAACCAACGAAATACTTGACTTGTCCATGTCACCGAAGACTAATCATTATAAATTGGAATTATTAAAATTAATTAAAAAATGAGATCATATTTTAAATACCGTTTCTGGTCCAATAACGTTTGTCGGTGGCGCAATGTATCGATTCGGTTTCCGTAACTCAGGACCGGGACTGACCCGTGCTAAACGTTTACGAGCTGATGGTGGTGTGGTTGGTGTACCGACACCACTGCTTCCACTACGAACTGGTGGTTTTATTATACTACGACCGCCGGGTCGGGCGGCTAAGTCAAGACCCTGAAAAAATCAGATATATAAATATTCTCCCTCTTGTCCGGAAATTAAATCAATTACCTTAATATCCTTGCTTGCCGCCAATTCTTTCGGTTCCGATTTCCGTAATTTTTCACTCGGACTCAATCCAATTTTACTTGGATCTGTGCCGGTTGTTAAGCCAGTACCGGCCGTATTCTTCTTCACAAAAGTTGTGTATCCCCATTTTGCCAGAAATAATAAGAAGAAGATCAATACTGACCAGGAAAATATTAACATAGCTAAGTGATCCATTGATAAGTCACCAACACCATCAAATATACAAATATAATCATCGATTTGATCTGCTAGATCGGCGGCCATTTTTTAAATTTTTTATTACTTGGTTATACATTTCCGGGTGTATCAACAAAATTTATATTATCACAAAATTGTCTATATAAAATTTCAGTTCTTAATAAATAAAATCAATCAATTCTCTTTGTTTATTTTATATCAATAAATTATAAACTGTTCATAAATAAAGTACATAAATTGATGAGAGAATGGGAGATAGAAAATAAATACTGACATTTTGTGCCCATTCCATCCACAATTGTGTCAATGTAAAATTTATTTACTTAAAATTATATGCACGTCAATTTATATAAATATTAATTATCACTTTCATTTGATTGAATAATAATAAAAAATAAATAATCAATGAGCTGCCTTTATGTCATAATTATAATTACAAAATCGAATGAGGTGAAAAGAAATTTTCTTTCTCTTTTTCTGGGTAAAATTATTACATTGTAGAAATTGTATTTAATATTTATTTGTTATTTAACGTAGAAATGAAACTGGCATAAACCGGTTATTAAATTAGATTCATACGAAACAAATAGGCGCAGAATATACGTCTAAAATACCAGAACTAGATCACGATATCCATTCTGAACTTTGTTATTTCTTAAGGTATAAGACAGTTGGTATGTCTATCTTCAACTTTATTTTTCTGTTAATTGTCTTAAATTAAATTAAATTCTCTTTCTAAATATTTATTTATATAAATTCCCTATTCAGAAATATACATTTTTTTGTCAGGTTTCAATCAAACTTAAGTTTTGGAAATTGTCAATTTACACGTACCCGGACCCCCATCTAATTAAAAGAATATTTTTAAAAATATCTACAATCCCCTGCACGATTAATATAGTCTATTAAATACGGGCACGAGTGACTTAAATTCTGTTAAATGAATATTAAATAGAAAGAAATTAGAATGATAGTATTTTGTTTGGTAAAAAACATTACTGGTTTTAAAAAGAAAGAGGAAATGAATTTATGGGGAACAATTTTTATATTTATAAATATGCCGGTTATTTATCTTATCAACCAATCAATTAAGCCAGTGACTGTTATGACTAACAGTTAATATTAATTAGATGTTTAGTAGAATACAGAGCCGGTTCCATATAATCCTCTTACCGCTATTCGCCCAATTGCTTACAATTTTAATTGATTAAAAATCAATTTGGGTAACAACCTTTGATTTAATTTCATTATTATTAAATGTTGTAAACAGTTGTTTTTGGGACTTAAAAGCTTATCAGTTTTACATGTATTAAATGATAAGGATTTTTATTCCAACAAATATTAGGTAATTTTAATTTATGAATAACTCAATATATAAATCATACGAATTAATAAAAAATGATTTAATTTTATGCGATTATATTGCTTTCTCAATGTTTTTTTTCCTTTCGTGTCGTTAGTATTTCGTAATATCAATTCCATGACCTCTTCTGATAAGGAATTTTGCGGCTTTTGTTTGGTTATTGATAAGCTACATAAAAACAAGAAAAAAATTGCATTTTTATTATAATTTTTTCCTGTTTAACTTCACGACTAAACAAGGTTGTATATTTAATAGATTTTAATAACACCGGGTGGTGTATTTTTGGTTGGTTTAGCTACCATTTAGTTGTATTCATTTCGGACAAATTAATCCACCCTGTGGATAATCTATCTCTGTATAAGTTTTGGTACACAAATTTAATGTGATTAAATATTAAACAATTTTTTCGCCTTTCTTCTCTGAATTGTTGGGATTTTCTTGGATTTTTGCCCGAAAATTCTTTTCATTTTTTATTTTATTATTTATTTACGATTGCAAAACAATGTAAAACGTCGTTGTTATGAAGGTCATCTAACTTCTAAGCCTAATATTTTAAGGGGGAATGGATACAAGATCGTATCAATCCCGGTTGAGCCCCCAGAAAAATCATTATGTTTAAAGATTTACTGATCATAAACATAAATAATTATGCGATCTGTTTCTCTATTCATACGAATATAATCATCAGACATATAATGATTAATGACCGCTTAAAAAAAAGATAATTATGATGGATTTTTCTCCAGAAGATAAAGAGAAAACATTAAATCAGATAAATTATTACCCAGTTACAGTATAAGTACCGATCGGTTTCATAGAAAAAAAAATAATGTTAACCAATTATCTTACATAAAATAAAAGTAATTTTAAGAAATTTGTTTTCTTTAAAAACTATCAAAGGGACACCCTCACCACGGTAGGAATGTTTAACCGTGATATCGATTTGAAAATCTATTATTTTCTATCACCCTGTCCTATAAGAGTTTTATTTAAAATTTAGTTTAATGAAAAAAAATGAATATTTAATTCTTTGTAATATAATAGAAAATAGAGGTTTTAATTTCTTAAATTCGAATTCATGCAATAATATAATTGTAATTTTATTACTAATTAGAAATTTTTATTACAGAGGAAATATAATTAGTAATTTTCTTCCATATTTTATTACATTTTTTTAATGAGCACTTAAGGGGTCGAATAAGAATTCATCTGCATCTGAAAGCTGACATTAATTCCCTATCTTAATCATGTCTATTAATAAATTATTATAAAATCGAATTTGATTAAATCCAATTTTATAAAATAAATTTAAGTAATTGATGATCTTTACGTTAAAATCTAATAGAATGACTAATAATTTCTAATAAAAAGTTTAAAATTCTTCTAATTTGTTTAAAATATATTTCTTCCAACACATTTACCAAAACAAATAAAAATAAAATAAAATGAATCATTTTCCAATGACATTCTATCGGTTAATTAAATATTTGAATTATAATTATATATACGATTTTTTACACGATAATTTTCTCGCCTCTTCTAAAAAAAATGCATTTTATTTATATAATATTTATGTACTTTAAGTTGCCTCTTTTTTTTATTATTTACAATTCAAATTGTTTGGGTGGTTAAAAGTTAATTAAATTTCAACGAAATCCATCCATTGTTTGTTTAGTTAGATAAATTTAATAAAATTATATATTTTTTATGAATAGAAATAGAAACGTGGAATTGAATGTATAGATATGCCGATCTATTCGATTTTAATTGTCTAATTAAACCACTTGAATAATTAATTCGATTTATTCGATTCGAAAATGTTGAATGGTTTAAATCCCAAATAAATTTCCGACCAAATTCGATAAGTTTAATGAATTTATTGGTATTAAACCGTGAAAAAATAGTTAAATTTTAACAATAAATTACCAACATTTCAAAGATGGCCAAATTCCCACAACCGATTCTGTTAATTTCTTTTATTTTTAAATATTTTATATTTAATTATCAAGTATCGGTAGTAATTCTGTATTTCTTGTTTTCTATAAATTAACGATTGCTGCAAAACATCAAATAGAAATGATCTTTCAAAATTTATCGTCTGATTTAATAATGTTTGTCGCGGTTTATTAGGAAATTAAAAAGTATTTTTAATGGTAAATAATAAATGAAAAAAGATGCAAAACTAAATGAATTTTAGAAAGCAATGAACTGCGAATATAAAATCAGTGGGTCGCACAGTATATTATTATATCGAATATAATTTACGGTAGAGGTATGATATACGGCACGGTACGGTATTTTATTAAGATATACGGTCTCTCTACGTAAAGATCTTACATAATCAAACATTTAAAAAATTCCAAAATTTCAGGATTCTAGCTGTAGAAATAGTGGAGTTCGAAATAGTTTTTGTAGCCCTGTCATAAATACTCAACATACTGCAAATACAAAGTTTTCTCCAAATAATCATTAGAAAATGTATTCTTAACTTATTCTGTTAGGAGCATTTCTCAAAAATGGCCCAAAAAAGGGCAGTGTATAGTCCATGTTTTTGTCCAAAATCGAAAGTGGCCTTTTATCAATAACAATTATATCGGTTGCTCGGATATAGCATTTAAAAATGATTTTAGACAATTAGGGTAAGGTAATCATGAAATTAAAATCCTCATGTAAATTTCCTTCACTCAATTTCTAAATAAAATTTCTCAAAAATTCCTGAGAAAGGAGAGATAATTGAAATCAATTTATTGTTGTTACAAGCAGGTTGGAAAACTGTCAGAGTAAAATATTGGTTATAAACCGGTCGATTGTTAGTAGCTCCCAATGTCCTTTTGTCCTCAATATTTATTAATGGAAAAATCTATAAAGCTTTTGCGTGTCAACCGTCTATGATAGTTCAAGAAACTTATCATTTGGGCGTAACCCAGTCATGGAATTTATCGATTGTTAATTTCCTGCTCGTATAAATTTTAAACTCGAAAGAAAATTAATTATGGCACCAGTCTACAGCCACTCTTATCCTATGCGCCAAATTCGAAAAGAAATAACTATCCTGCCTACTTTCGACTCTTACCCTATGCGCCAATTTTGATATCCCTGCTTTCTCTATCTCTAGTATCCTTGTCTCGTTTTGTAATATTGTATTTTCTGTTTATTTTTTCTTCTATTTTTTCTATCTATTTTCTACAAGTGAAAAGATGTATTTTTCAAGTCGGAAAATTTTTGTCGGAAAATGTATAAAAACTTGCCAGCTTTTACACTGGGTAATAGTAAATTTGTTTTTTTTTTATTCTTCCTTTTTATCTAAAAATAAAATTGCGCATTCTCACGATCATGTCACTGCCACCAAATCGAAAATGAAAATACAATTTTCACAATTTTCTTTAAATTTTTAATTTTCCATTTTCGTATATAAAAAAAAAATCATTTATAGAAATTTATAGAAATAAAGAAATAAATTCCTTCTGAAAAAATTTGGAAATCGATAAAAGAATTTTCCCCCAAATAAAGATAAATGATTTCGTTAGCCGAACACAAACAATGCGTAAAAATTTTCTTTCCGTCTCATCGTAAATTTCTCTCTCCCTTTCTTTCATTCTAATTTTCGTGTCGGAAAATTAGGAAAATTAATTTTCCCCAAATCAATAGTTTATAATTTCTTAATTTTCAATTAAATATTTTAATTCACTGTATATACCAAGAAAAGTTTTTCTTTTTTCTTTTTTTTTTATTGAATTTTTTATTTTATTTTTTTTCCCGACGTTTATTGTCTATGAAACATCCAGTCCCCGCCGTTGATTTTTCCTCTGAATCTATCGAATGGTTCGCGATGAAAATCGAATCGTCCGAATCGAATATTTTGTTATAAGAAAACCGCTCACACAAAACGCGTAGCGTTTTCAATCGAAACTGAGTTGAAATCGTGGAAAATTCGAATAGTTATACTCGGAAAGAATGGATCGATTCGGTGAATATATGTGGGGACTCATCCGATGATGATTCGTTTCTTTTTGGGGAAATTTTTTTCGGTGCCATTCACACATCGCTCTCAAGAATCGGAATTAAACGCAATGTAATGCCTGCCCCCCTTATTATATATAAATTGATATTAATATTAACCCTTTAGATCCTGAAGCTAATTCATTTAAATACAGAAGTTTCTTCAGTGGACCTTCTCTAGATACAGTAGACTTTCTAATCTAAACCTATAATTAAAATTATGAATCCATTGGACTCATTTGGGTTAACTTTTATTCTTGCACCCAATATTATTTGAACAAAAAACCTAAATAACAGATTATAATCGTTGTTCATTTATAAAACCACTTATGTTGAAATATATCGTACATCTCATCTAAACAGACGTATCTGTATATGAAAAAGATATGCTTATACGAGGTTTCTATTCAATTTTCTTTTCTATGGAAATCGAACAGCAAACTGGTTGTTTGCCTTCTATCTTTGGGACGGCAATCTTTTATTATTATTTTTCTTTATTATTTATTTACAAAATAATATTAGGGGAATTGAATGATGGGTTCACTCAAATTTCCAAAGACTTTGTTCATTACTTAACATATAAATGAACAAGTAGAATTTCATACATACGGTTGACCTTCTAAAAATCGAGTGTTATGGGTTTATGAAACTAAAATTATAATTCAAAATATAATTGACTTTACAGTTTAAGATTATCGGTAACCTTTCGACAGTTCAAACTCCGGTTTTCATTGACAGAAAACCTATAATTTATTATTGCACTGTTGGCAAGGTATCAATGAATTGGAGGCATTATATGGTGGGAGTACATTTCGTTGGGGAGACATTATTAACGTATCTCTCTCTTTTAAAAAATCGTTCTCCACTGAATAGATAATTTGTAAAGTTAAGTCTTAAACAGCCGAATGTACGCTAATCTCACCAGATTTTAGACTGACATTAAGGATATTATCACATGGAAGAATAATATCCAGTTAAACATTGGATAACCAGCGGGTAAAAATATATCTTCATGTACCGCTTCTATATATATCAAGAAGGTCATGGACAATGCTTGACACAGTATAGCGATAGTTGAAGATATATTGCTAGCTCCGGTTATTCACCATTTACCTTTAGTTCATAAATTTAGCACTGGCTAGATTCACACCGTTCTAGACTCTAGCTAGATTTTTATTTGAATGTAAAAGTAGCCAAAAGCTGACGAAATAAAGTTCTTCCAAGTCCGAAACAAAAGAAAACAATGAATTTCGTTTTTTTTATTAGAATTTTTATTTATTTCCATTTTCTTTCCATATTTCAATGTCAAATAATCAATATTTGATGTAATATTTTTATTTTAAATTTCTAATTGTAATTTTAAATTTTTGTAATTAGTTCTTTAATTTTTTTATATTAAATTCTTGTGTACACATATCCAAAAAAGCAATAAATATAATTAATAATAATAATTAATAATAGCTAATAATAAATTTTAATTTTAATATTAATAATTAATATATTTATATTTAGTATATAAGTAATAATTTTATAAATCGTCCAACAAATCGGAATAGGAGATCTTTTCCGATTTGCTGGATGACATATAATTATATATAATTATTTTTTATATGTATATTTTGTTGCATATTTATCTTCAATTAATTAAATATAATAATAATACATAATATAGTATTTTTGTTAATTTCATTTATCAAATAGTATTATTAATTATTGTTATTTATTTAATTAAATAATATATTATATATATATAGGTACAATATAAAATCGGTTAAAAAATTTATAAATAAAACTAATGCAGTTATTTAAATCAATCGAACCATTTTCCATTTTTCCAACAGTTTTTCTAAATGATTATTATATTATTAGTGTAAGAAATGCGAAATGGAAATGATCCGGTTTATCCGGCTTATTTTAATATTTAAATTTTCAAACTGTAGTTGTTGTAAATTTAAAAAAATTGGAAGATCATTCATATTATTATTTATAATTTATTAACAATGTTAAATATTTTTTAATCCGTCGAACCAAAAATAAGAATTATTATTTAAAAGCTCTTTTGAATGGAACTGTTGACTTGCAAATTGTTGCAGTCCCGTACTTAAAGATATGTAAATGAATGATAAATAGATACGAATAATAAATTAGTTTAAGTAAATAAGAAATTTTTGATTTTTATAAAAAGCACAAAACAACCGGATATATTACGATTTTATTAATTAAATTTTTTCTTAAGATTTTTAGACAATTATTTAGCTGGTTAAGAGTATCTAATTAATGAGAAGAATTTCTTTCTTCCTTTTAAATTGATTAATTTTTATTTTGTTATCTTTACAATACATTATATACGAAAAAAATTCTTATAATTAATAAACGGCAACAATTATTTATATAATAATTTTTACTTTCAATAAAAAATTGTGTATAAAATTTCTGTAAGTCATTTCAATTAATTTATTGTATTTTATATTCGCTTTTAATTATTTTTAATGTTTTCATTTTATTACAAAAAATATAGAAAAGAATAGAAATGGTAGACATTATTCGGACTCTTAATTAATTATTTTAATAATTTTATAAATAATAGAAAACTTAGGTCGTCGTATTGAAAAATTATAATGTTTGTGCGTTCTCATTGGGAGGACAACGGAAAATTAATTTATAAATGCACCCAAAATATTTATTAATTTTAATGGAATTGTTATAAATAGCCTGACGTTAATAATAATTATATAACCCGAAGTTACAGCCGAATAAATTTAATACGAAAATTTAGAAGTGAGATCAATTAATAGGCCAATATTTTGCAATTATAATGGACACAATATTTTCTAGACGATTTTTGGAATGTGTTTTTTGGTAGAAGTAGAAAGATAAAGCGAGGCCGGGTTATAAGCGAACTATTACTAGGCCAGGCCTACACAAAATTTTGGAGATGATGATGATTTAATTTAAGTGTCAATTATATTTAACTTACAACACTGTTTAATTTTAGACTGAAGTAAGTGTGACAATTAGCGCCATTCTCTTAATAAATCATGTAAAATCATGACTAAGAATTTCTTGATCGTGAACAGACTGTGATAAGATAAAAGAAAATCCAATTTATCCAAATTAAAATTAATATAATTTAATAAAACAAATTAACAGATTTCAAAAATGCCTTTTAAACCGTGTAATCTCTAACCTACAGATTAAATTTAATGATTTACTTATTTTCTTTTTGACTTAATTATTATGCAAATATATTCCTTTCGATTATTCGAATGTTTCGATAAAATTTATTTATTTTATTGATTTAAAAACAAAAATTCACAATTTTATTCATCGTGCAAATGTCTCTTCTAAGAACAGAAAAATAACATTTTTATTGGCATTCGATTATTCATATAATTTCTAATAATTATTGTAAATTGTTGGCTAATTCGTTTTTAATTGTTTTATAAATATTTATATAATTATTACTTCAATCTTATGAATTGTTTAAATTTATTGCGAAGACGATGTCGAGTTATTTTGATTTTAATTATTTCAATGTAATTAAAAATCGATTATTTTATTTAGTAGTAGTTTTTTTTTTATTATTTTAATTAGTTCAATAAACAAATGCACGATTATTTAATTAGAATTAGAATATTGGTGGGTTATTCTATCTGTCTGGCATTACCAATTCATATAACAATTTTATCTCATCTCATTTGGTTCAATAATTCATTTAGTTTTAATTTAATTATTTTAAATACTAGAATATGTGGTATATTAATATATATATATATATATTTTTATATAAAACCGATCGGTAAAAATGTTGTTCGTTTATAAATTTTACTTATATAATTGGTTGGTTTATCAATTTTTAAGAAAATCGTTAACGATAACGATTACAACATTTGACAGTGTTTAGCAATTTAAAAACATCAATTAAATTAAAATCTCTATCTTACCTTCGATTTATTTCGACTTTGATAGCTGCAAAATAAAATAATAATTATAAATTAAAATCGGGCTGGATAAAGATATCGCGTAACTAGCTCACCATCTATAATTTCTTGTTTAGCCTTTCGTATCTCTATTCGCATTTCCCGTAAAATATCAGCCTTTAACGTTTCCAATTCTTGGGGATTAGCAATTGATAGGCCATTACCGGTACCATTTTCACCGTTCACTTGTTTCAATATTGTCTCCTCACTGGCCGATCCGAATCGCTTCCGCGATGGTCGTGGCGATTCTGAACCACTACTACCGCCACCTACACTCGATGGACTATTGGCGCCCAATTGATTCGATGTGCTACCCGATGCATTCAATTTATGTGGTAGCGTACTAGATTTTTCCCATGGTCTTCGCGTTGGATCATCGTTCATTTCCTGTTAATAGTCAGACATAAAGAGAATCATTAAAACTAAATTCTTTAATTAATTACACCTACCTCAGGTTTCTTTTCGGTTAGAGCACGACGTCTCGCTAACGTTTTCGCCATTTCATCCATCATAGATGCCATACCATTGGATGATCGCCCAATCGTTCCATAATTACCACTACCACCACTGGACGTACTGCTACCACTATTCTCTGTAACCGGCGCCGGTTGACTTAACTTAGCATTCCTTTTTAATTTCGCTTGTTGCAATTGCGCGGCCAATGAACTCATATCCATTCGGCCGTCACTAGTCAATCCGCCAATGGGTGGTGGTGGTGGCGGTGGCGGAGCTACTGAACTACTCCCCGTCGCTGGCCCATTATTAATCATCATTGGTGGCGGTGGCCCGGGTGGCCCATTCGTTTGACCCATCCCAGATTGAGATCCAATGGCTGTTGGCCCATTTGTAAATGCACCACCAAATGCTGGTGGTGGTGGTGGGGCTTGTGGTGGTCCACCAACGACTGGTACTATTGTTGCACCAGGCATTTGTGGTGGTACTGGAACTTGTCCGTACTGGGCGGGTGGTGGACAAACACCAGATCCAACTGTACCGGTTGGACCGGTGCTTACCAAACCATTCGATTGAACGTATATGGGGGCCGGTGGTATTGGTTTCTGTTGTAACGGTGGGAGATTGCTATTGTAGACACTGTTATTGCTGGCAGATGATGGTAAACCAACGGACACATTTGATGGAACGTATATTGGAGCTCCGCCATTTTGATTGTGCGACGGCTGTAGTGGCTGCTGAGATTGCTGTTGCTGTTGTTGCATCGGTGGCGGTTGAGGCGGTTGCTGTGCTTGCTGATTTAGACTTTGATTTGAGCTCGATGACACATAGATTGGTTGATTGAATTGGGACATATTCTGAATTTAATTTAAAATTAAAAAGGGACCGCTTTAAAGTCGTGGGAAATAGCTTAAAAATTAGGAACTTAAGGCTAATAAAATTAAGTTTAATATAACTTATATGTTTAAGAATTACATGTTAACGTGTAGCTTACCTGATTCGAACCGTACGATCCTTGTGACAATTGCGTAGTAAAAGCGGGCGGCTGTTGTGTAACAGGATGTTGATTATGTTGATATGGTGGTTGCTGTGGCATTACACCGAAACCGGTCGGTTGTTGCTGTTGCTGAGAGGCCATTGACATTGGTGGTGGCTGCGGAGCTGGCGGAGCACTAAAAATTAATAAAATCCGATTACATTTGTTTGCAGGAAAATTCGGGAATTGATATAAATACGAACCTACTAGTACGATGATGTGTTTGGGGTGTTGGCGGACTCTGTGGTATCTGATGGTTCGGATGGACAGCTGTTTGTGATGTTGGCGTTTGTGGTGTTGCCGCCACCGATCCGGTCGATGTGGTTATTTGTTGTTGCTGTATCATTGCCGCATCTTCTCGTGTCATCGTCCGGTAGCCCATATCCTCATCGTAAACTAATCCATTTCCATTTGTTGGTGGTGCCTGGGTTTGTGGTATGACGCGTCCACCTAAAACCTTTTTATTTAAAAAACAGAGAAAATTTATATTTAGAATGAAATTCTGTATATTTCTTATTCCATACATCTAATGCATGCGTCATTGCCCGGGCGAACGCTTCCGCATCCTGTGGACTGGAAAAATTTAATCCGTACACAAATTTTGAATCGCGCCATTGATGAAATGTAGGCGTTGCCTGATTGTATTTGAGACCCTTCAAAATAGCACAGTTAATGACGACTTCGTGGTCCTGTAACTTTCGACCGACCACCCGAAATGTATTGTTCTGTTGATGGTGATAGATTTGAACTTTACTCAATCCGGACGATGTGCCGGATGGTATCCATTTACGTTGTGTATCATCGTATACCATTACTGAGGCACGGGCACCAATTATACTTTGTTCACTGAAAGGATAAGATGGGTGGAAATCGATTAATTTATAATCATTATCGGCAAAGGAAGCATTTCTTGACCTACTTTCTATATCTACTACCGAATAGGGTATATTTATTTCGAATCAGTATTAAGGTGAAGGAACACAAAGGGATTATAAACCCCTTCAGAGTCCTACAAAGAATTGTGATGGTGTGAACAATCCCTAATCCCCCCATACAAAGCCTTGCAGACATTTTAATCCGATTTTTCTATATAAAAAATTTATTATGGCCCCGTTTGGGGAGGAATATGCATTTCCACAATGGGATTTTTGTTGCTCTTCCTCCTTCCATTCACCTGTATGGTTTATATTGGCATCTGCACCACAGAAAATTACGTTAAAAGAATTTTCATTTGTTTCAACAGTGGATTGGGATTCAGAACGGTTATCTACATTTCACATTTTCTTTACCGAGTTGTATTAAATTAATGTAACTCTTATTAAAAATTATACGACATACGTTTCTTTGTTGTTATACTAAAGTAAAGTAAAGCAGAGATAGTTGGAGAAAATCCCAGCACTGGTTAAAGTATTATGAAGACTGAATGTATGAGTAGATAGAAAGATATGTACCTTCAATATCGTGTAGATATATAAATAACATTATACGGACCCAGCCTCCAAAATGTGATACATTTTTTATAGATCTTGGGATGTTAGGTGTGGGTGGATTGGTTGGTAAAACGTTTCTTATATTTTCTAAATAACTCTTTAACGTTTAAGGAGTCTGATAGTCTGGTAAAGAAGAGGTTTTGTTGGTACAAAAAATTTGTTCCGATAGTCGGATGGTTCAATAGTTACTCTCTTTTGTCATCTTAATTTCATTTAATTTTTTCTTTTTTAAGACTTTCGTCTATGAGTTGAGTGCATTGAAGAGTGTGCATACATTATTCATCAAACCATCATTTTTCTGATATGCAAGGAATTGTATAATAGTGTTTTCGTGTTCGTATCAAGTGGTTAACAATTTTCTAAAAAAAAAAAGTTGTTTGTTTCTCGAGGTACATTATCATGTTGAAGTTAAGTATAATTGAGATGACTTCAAGTTTAAGGCAAAATTTCTGTAAGATTATGTTAATTAGAACATTCCCATTATGTGGCATATTTATGTGGTAAGAACATGGAACAAATAGGAAACTCTGTTATTTCTTAAGGTACATTACCCAACCTTGGCATGGATATTTTTAAAGAATTTATTTATTTATTTATTATTAATACGTTAACCGATGATTTACTCCTACCAAATAGAGATTAATTACAAGTCGTAATTAATCGAATTCGTTAAAAGTCGGTTGAAGTCAGAATATATTTGGTCAAAATCAGGACGGCTCGACTAAAGTTAGAAAATTCTTTTTAAGACAATTTTTTTATGACAATTTTGGGACCTCTCCGACTTTTTTATATTTCTCTGTTCTTTTCCCCGAATTTTTCCGACCTCTCCAAAATTGTCTTGACTTTCATCCGCCTATTTTTCGACACTTTTACTGTTTGCACGGAATTTACCATGTTTCATCGACCATTTCCTCATTTATTTGATATTTTATTATTTAAGTAGGGAGTTTCTCCTGTTATTTAAAATTAAAATCATTTAGATTGGATAAGGGCATCCTTAGATAAAGCACATTGTTCTCATGGGGTCCGTTTCCTTTTGATTTCTTGTAGTATTTTCAATAACAAATCAGAACCCGATTTTCTGACTAAAAGAAACTCGTATTTTTTAAAATTTTATTTCCAAACCTTTGAAGCTCTTCTTCCTTATTAACTCAATAATATAATTTACGGCTGCAGATAACTTCAATTCGCTTCGGCATTAGCCTCTATAAGCAGGAAAACCTGCAGCAAAACCAGAGCTCCGTATAAATTGCAAGACTACGATTCCGAAGGGACAAGGTGGCGCCTGTATCGTTCTGAAAAATGTATTTATGAGGAAACAATCGAATATCTAATGCCATGTTAGGTTCGAAACAGAAGAACCGATTACGTGCTAAAATAAAATATTAAATTCATACATTCCGCATGACACATTCCATATTCCATTATCAGACAAGTAATTTTATTTATTTATTCACTTGGCTAAAAAAGCTTTAAGGTTCTGATGGTGGTGTACGAATATTGTATATAATTTTCCATTGTTATCTGCGAAATATTCACAACTATAACAACCGACCCACCCACATATACGGCACAAAACCAAAAAAAAAAAATATCTAAGCGTCTGTTACGAACACTTAATTCTAGCGGTTAAGTCATTGTTTCGACTTAATAAACATTTTATTTATTCAATTTAATTCCGGTGGCGCGATCGATATTCGATCCATAAATCGAAATAAATAAATTAACCCTTTGAACGGTTAAATTTACCAGCTCCAGTATTCGTGATGCCAACTCTGCGTTCGAATCTCTGCACGTTCATCAATTGGTGACCGTAACGTTGGTTGCAGTTCCTCCATCGATTGGTGACGTTGATGGTGACTTGTTAGGTGCGTGGACGACTTATCGTCCATAGAATGTACAGCTTCCGTTAATCGTTCCAATTCGGCGATTGTAAAATATAAATGTTCGATTTCGTTGCGATCAATCGATGTGACGGACGATTTCTTCGATGTGCGGGACATGTTTCCTTGTCACGTGTGACGTCACGACTTGTTAAAATTCCGATCTACTCGATAAAACGTTTCGCACCAGACTAATTTAATTTTAATAATTTTCTTTGATCGTTTTTTTTCCACCTTCTTCTGTTTGTTTGTGTTTTATATGTCGACATGTAACATATATATGAACCCAACGATTACCTACTGTAAGGTAATAAAACCATTAAAAAATATTACGTTTCGTGGTTTATAATTTTAAAATTTATTATTTATTATTACAACAGAAAATTGTTTATGGTTTCGATCAATTTTTAACCGATCGGTTTGGTTGCGAGCGAAACGCTACTCGATCAGACTTAGTTCGCGATTGTTTAGTGACTGAGAGACAAGCAGAAATGACAGGGAAAACGTTGTTAAAAGTTGCTAGACGAGAGTGGTGATGGATTTTTCGAATGAATGGCATTACAAATGTTTTTCGTATAGACAAAATTATATATGCAATTTATCTTATATATACAAGTTACGTGTTTTTTTCTTCTCTTTATTTCTTTTCTTTGTGTAATTATTTATTAATAAATTTTGAGAAACCGATACCACAAATTGAACATAATTTTATTTTTATTTCTTCGTCTTTTTTAAGAAACAATTATTTATTTAGTAAATGAGAAATAAACAAAAATAGGAAGTCCATAAATGTATTTTTAGGGAGACCCTACATTACTTTTTAAATCCATCATGTTTTTTTTTTGTTAAATAAACAATAGGTCTAATTACAATTTTCAGAAGGTCCACAACTGGCGCAATCAATTTTTTATTTCAAAATTCAGGAAAATAATTTCAGCCAATTCGAACGAAATTTTCTTAATAAAAAGTTGAATTCTAAAATTATGATAATTTAATTATTCGGATTAAAATTAGATTTGATTTATTCAAAACTAAAAGCTTCTTTACAGTGTTTTAAATTTATTCAGAACTTCCGTACAAAAATTACAAATATTGTGGATACTGAGTAGATATTTCTAGCAAATTTTTCTAATAATTTATCGAAGCTGTACAGAAATTGATATTTCTAGACACTGGCTTTAAATATGAAGCACATTTCCTGGAAAATTTTAATCAGGATTCAGTTAGGGGATTTTTAAATGAGGTCAACAATTTCTATCATCATCCTATATACTTGTATACCATCACATGTAGGGTAATTGTATCAGCGAAAAAACTAACGTATAATCAATAAAAGCAAAATTATATTAAGGCTATGTGCTATTTGGATTAATAGAAAAAAATTAAATTGGATAAACAAACGCAAATTTTTCCCGCTGAGATAAACACTTTCAGATAACTTTCAAGAACCTCGGAATGAGATAGAAAAAATGAAATATAAAATTATTAATATGAAATAAAAATTATTAAAGGAAAAAAAATACATTTTTTATAATCTCTTAGCGCAGTTAAATCTTTTTTTTATTAAGCCACGAATGCAGTTTCGTCTTATTCATGGTTAAAGGCGACTTCTTATCGACATGTATATTTTATTTACAAAAAAAAACATATAATCCGGAATGTAGCATTAATAAAATTAATTTAAAAATGTTACAACAATTTTAATAATTAATTAATAATAAAAAAAGAAATGTTACTATTTAATTAATAATCACGAAATAAATTCAGTTGATTATGTTATAGGATTGTTTTGCGTGTAATGTGTTTGTTTATAGTCTGCCCTATAAGGGTCAATTAACAGCAATATCAATTTTAATAAAATAAATATGAAAATGGGACGATTGAAAAGTTATCATACATATTTGATGCATTTAGTTCATTGAATCTATTCATCTAATTCAATTCATTAATTTTCCCACCAACAAAAAACCACTTAGCACAATTACTTGCACAATCCATTCCATATATCTTATTAAAGTTAATGATTAATTTTAATTATTGACATGATTGATGCCCGTTATGATTTTTAATTAAGATATCGAAATGAACCGGCTTTCAAGCCCCATTAGTTGGATATTAAGTAAAGAAAAAAAGGAAAGGTGGGCCCGATATCAAGTAGAAAAGATATAGGTCTTTGATCGATTCATCGATTATGTCCATGTTATAATGTTACATGATGACAAACTTAACGAAAAAAAAAGAAAAGAAAATCAACTTCCGTTTGTTATCCGATGATTAAATTTTCTCTTTATACGAAAAAAAAAACAGAAAATTACACAACTCATCAAATATCAGACAGCTTGTTAGCTTCTGTCTTGAAATGAAATTCCTCTCCATAAACATAATTTTCGTACCTCATACGGTGCAGATACAGCCTTTGTTTCCATCTTTGTAAAATATCGGTTATTTGTGTCAAAGATGCCTTTACGTTCTTTTTTTCTCGTCTTACTTAACAGATGATTGGTGTGTTGTAATGAATAGAGATAAAAAAACGAAACCTGATTGATAAAATTTATGCGAAATTTAATATACATAACAGATAATTCACACAGCTGGTTTTACTGGTAATGAGGCAGTTTATTATGTCGTAACCGTTTCTTTTTATCTTCTGAATGGAATGTTTTCAATCAACCCTTTTATGTACAATACCAATTTGTTGAAGGGACCTCGGAATAAATAAATTAATAAAGAAATAATTTAAAACCAAT
Source organism: Symmerus nobilis (assembly GCA_027564815.1). NCBI lineage: Eukaryota > Metazoa > Arthropoda > Insecta > Diptera > Mycetophilidae > Symmerus > Symmerus nobilis. The sequence continues at coordinate 42,872 of JANTOP010066661.1, read as the reverse complement.
CGAAATATTTATTTTATTTTATTTCTTCTCCATATTATCAAACCACTCATATTCCTGCCGAATCTGTTCCTTTTCCGCTGCCGAAAAATCATTTTTAATATCAAAAAATCGTCTACCCTCCTCCGGCCGTTTGTCTTTAATCCACTCCGCCACTGTTTTACACGCAGCATCCAACAATCCTTTAACATCCAAATAATTAGCGGCCATTATCAATTCGAACAATGGTTCCTTGTCCATATCAAGAAACTGTTGATCCCATGGTGCCAGATCACTAAATTCATCCCCACCGACAATCAATTCATCAGCCATATGATATTCGATCCATTCTAACACTTTTGTTAGGGTTGAAGAATTTATATTTGGCAGCGGTATGATCGGTTCCGGATCATCTAACTGGAGGTCTAACATCATTTTAATCGTTTCCATTTGTTCGCCAATTTTACGGTCGATTTTAAAGGTTTCATTATCCGATGATTCAAGCTTAATTTTAACAGACATTTTTTACGTATTGAAATATCAGAATAATAATTTCCGGACGACTCGGATTAAATATAATAAATTTAAACTGTCATTTAAAATAATTTAAAATAAATTAAACCAAAAATCGGATTAAATGACCCACTTGTTGTGTCTGTCATATAAACAGATCAATATACCTAACGAAACGTCAGAAAGCTCTTATTAATAAGTTTTACTGTGGACTTATTTATTTAATGGAGATGAGGTTACGTTATCCATGGAACAAGTAGAAGTCATTGTTCTATATTGTATTACTTTCAAAAACAGGGTGGTCAGATAACCATTCCCTCTTTTAATTTAATCCCCATTTTAACTTGGTTGTAAAGACTTGCGAGAAAATATGAGCATCTATCACGCGATGATATAAAATAAAATACAAGACACCCTGCTTTCCATTGTCTGGTTTGTCAGTTGAAATGAAATGTATATACCCTCCGTACATATGGGTAGAAAAATGACAAGTCACTAATAAAGTAGTGCGGGGGGTTGAGGAAGGGGAAACGGGGAGTAGTAAAGCGTGGAACCGGAAAGAAAAAATCGAATGTTTTAAAAATGAAATGTAGGACACATTTTATATATTACAAGAAGCGACCTGGGAATAGTGGAGGGAAGAGGTTAGCTCTCCAGTTACAATACCAACTCTAGATAGTTTTTTTTTGGGATGGGAATAGAGGAAAAGGGTTGTAAGTCTTTTATCACATCATAATCTGACGAATAATTTCCAGTTTTCCCTGATGGAAAAAATACCGATTCACTCAAATCAGCTCGTCAGAATCGAGTAAAATTAAATATGAATTTGAAAGCGATTCCTTAAGACTTCGGTTCGATTTTATTTTCCAACAGGGTACTTTCCTTCTATGATACGCCCTATGTCCGGCAAACTGTGACATTCTAATACTTAACGATTTTTTATAGATATAGTTTTTCTTTCCGTCGATTCCATTCCGGTGCCCCGAAGGGATTAAAATGCATCCATAAACGATTTTCTTCTTGATTAGAATTTATGATTTAAAAAGTCATATCCAGAAGGAGATGAGAAACTTGATAATGGAAGATTCAAAATTTGATGCAAATTAGTTTCTGGTTTAACTAATGAATTATTTCGGAAAAAAATTTCAGATAAATCGAACGAAATTTTCTTAATAAAAATTTTAAATCAAATGGATGTGACATAATTTTTTACCGTTAATCAATAACATACCGTTGCCCCGAAGGAATTAAAATACAACCACAAAGGATTTTACAAAGAAAGAAAAAGGAATCTAACCCCCAATTTTACTCTCTCTTCTTACCCAATTAAATAATGAAAAGTTCAACGACATTGCAAAATAATTTTTTTGCAGAAGTGTCAAAATTAGGATGGTAATGTTAATAGAAGTATAATCACGATGACAAGCCGATTATAAATTACCGTACAACGAAATGTCATTATATTTGAGGATACATATAAAAATTCCCTTTTCCAACAAAACGACCTTGCTCAAAAAATAGATATGTCGTTTTTCGTAATCTAAATAATTTCTTAAACTGGATCTTAATTATCAATAAAAAATTATATGATGGATAAGGAATGTTGTTTGTTTATATTTAAACAATTTGTGTTTATTTAGCCAAAAAAAATGTATATATAATACAGAAGGGAATTTGACGATAACATTTCGAAAATAAAATAAATAATAAACAAATGGTATATGTAAATGTCACGGGGGTGGTTGTGAACAATCCGAACGAATCCATTGACGACATTTTAATTAAGATATAGTTCGAAACGTACTATCCGTGACATAGTAAATGTCACATCGTCTTATTATTATTTTCGAAAGGTACCCAAATACAACAGGGAAAATACACAAAACCATTTTTCATATTTCCCATGTAAATAAAATTATTTTGTTTATCCAAAAAAAAAGCTGGAAAAATATGATAGCAAATAAAAGATATAAAATTTTATCAAAAAAAGAATAATATTTACTTTATGCTCTTCTCGTATCCGTATCATAGTTAAAAATAGGAATGTTTCGAAACAGATTTTTTGCCATTTTATAAAACCATATTAGGGTAAACTAACTATTTTTAGTCATTCGATTAAAAATAAATTAACAATTACCAGACAATTCAATTGATTCCCATTATTTTTTTTAAATTGTTTGTCCCATATATTTATTCATCAATTAACCAAACATATTAATGACAAATTAAATGAATTAAGTGTTTGCCATTGAATAAATTAAATGGCGTTATATGGTGTCAGACAGCACTCCCCCTTTATAATTTTTAATCAACGAATAAATAAGAGATTTTAATCAATTTATATTCGTAATTAAAATTTATATTATCAGAATTGTTATGGTTTTTTTTTAAAATAATTTTATGAGAGCAATTGAAGTATTAACATTCCGAAAATAAAATCATGAGGCCGATTCTCTATTAAATTAAATTTAGAAGTGTTTCTATAGAAGGTCGCATTTCATTCAATTTCTCGGGTAGGCACACAATTTACTTATGCGATTCATTTAACTTTTATTTGTATATTCAAATATTAATCTAACAATCTCATTTTAGGTATTAGAAATAGTGAAATGGTGTGGATGCGATTCGTTTCATGTTTATTTTTCTTAATAATTTAATAAAATACTTTCTACATCACAATAGCTAATATTTGGATATCAATTAATTTTTAATATGAATTAATTACGGTACCGGATCAGAATTATGGGAAGTGTGTTGTAGACGTTCCCCTTATGGGAATTTCGCCCCGATGATGGTGGCGACACGATATTTTTTAATTTAAATTCGCCGATAAGATTAATCATGTACGTGCTAATTTATAATTAATTTAGAGAACAAGGAAATAAATATCCGTTCATTAGATAAGAAAAATTATTAATTTGGGAATTTTGAATAATGGGACTTTCCCAATTTTATTGGTGAGACTGTTTTCCTCCTAAGCATACCACCAATCCTTCTGCAAGGAAAAGTTGATGGGATATAACTAGAAAAGTCAATTTGTTTCGTATAAGATAGGTAAGGTTGGGGTAGATAAGATAGGAATCATTGTCATGAATTAATCATCAGGAAATATTAATATATTTTTTTGCCTCCCAACTCCTTGGTGATAAACCTGCGAGTAACAATATAAGAGAATAATATACGGTTAATTTACGAATTTCCATTGAATTAAGGGTATGACATACCCGGTATGTGCTGGCACATTAAGTTAACAATTGTATACAAATAATGTGATAAATGAAATAATCCGCGATCGTTTTGTAAATATAAATTTAATTAATCGCCTGAATTTACACTATATTTCTGAACGATCCACGTATTTCAATTCAATCAAAATATTGTTCAGAACAAAGTTATAAGAGAGACAGGCGACCCTCTTAATCCTCTACTTACAATTCCTACGATATTGTTGAAGAAAATTGGGTTAATGAATAATGTATTTATTTCCCTCATTGTATCTACAACATTTTCTAATTATTTCTAGTTGCCATAAGGACAAATAATCCCCCTGTTTCCACCGTTAATTGTGTTAAACATATTTGGTGTTGCATAAAATATTTATCCTATACAATGCCACAATCCCACACCAAAATTCCTCTATAATAACACATTCTCCAAATTTACATAGTAAAACTCATGAACGGTTATGGGTTTTTTATACTCGTCTATTGATGCATCTTTATATATAATGCATAATGCATTTCAATATGCAATTTTAAAGTCATATCGTTCCGTTACGATCTATTCATAGAAATTTATTATATATAAAAAAAATAAGCCCTTATTACATCATGAAAATTTGATTGAAACCAACTCAACCGTACATTTCATTCATGATATAGAACCAATCTGAATCGGGGTAGTACTGTAATGAGAGCATAAAGAATGATGCTTTTCAGATGAATTTTTGAACCATAAAAATGGGGAGGTTTAAAAGTTTTTAATATAATTATTGATTAACCGCTAGGATAAACGAGGGTTCCCTCCATTCAAATACCTCGAAGTAAATTTATTTATTTATTTTAAGAGAAAAAATAATCAAAACAAATAAACACCGATGCACATCGGATTCTCTTAAAAGAAAATATTAAATGGTTGAGTGGGTGGCCGCGGGGACTGAAACTATCGTCAGTTTGTTGACCTTTTATCGTAAGATTTTAAATTTTAATCGGTGATTTAGATGAAGATGCGACAAATTAAGTCATCAGACTGTCAGATAATTATCATCTTTTAATTGTACCTTTGATATTATGATAAACATCAGGTGATTAAATGGGACAACGTTATCGCAGACAGTTATATACTCGTCCAATGAACTGTCTTTTTTTTTAAATATATTTATGCCAGACCTTTAATTTAAGAGTCGTAAATCTAACAGAGTTCCCATTTTTCAGAAAAGATCCACAAATTGAAATAAATCATTAACTTGTTCTTCTTGCAGGTGGTTTTTTTCCTTTGATTTCGCACGTTTATTAGTCAAGACAAAAGAGCAATGCATTTGGTAGATGTTTTTGAAAATCAAAACATTCTGTTAATGGATAATGGAAAGTATGTATATATACAACTTTTCTTCCTACACAGATCAAAGAAAACAAAGAAAACAAAGAAAATATCTTAAAGTTGTCAGGTTTGTATATAAGAGACACGAAATGTTATAAGAATCAGAAAAAAGTATGACATTTAATCTCAGGAAGTATGCGCCAGTTTTTATGAATTAAAATTTATATTTATTTATTAAGCCATATAATCACACCAAATAGAAAGAGCTTCATTCGTTTTTTATTGACCGGAGACCGGCAACCAGTTCTTTTTTATATCTTCTTATATATTCTTTTCATGAAAACTCTATTTATCTTCCCTCCATGTCTCTTTTGTCTTTCTTTAATTTTACATTGTAAAAGATAATTTATTTTATTTGCAATTATTTATTTATATAAATCTTGCGACCAGTTGATTGAAACCTTTTAAAATCCCCTGGTGAATGCACATAACATGAATAGAGATCATTATTAACTATAATTTTCGTGATCAACAAACTTCGACACCACCCTAAGTAACTCTTAATTTTCATATCCGTCTATTTCTATTGGATGACTTAAAATGACATCGAAAGCTCTACCTACCTGCTCTCGTATACTCCACTGTCCCCCAGCCTTCATGTATCCGCGCCTGCCATAGAACCAATTAAAGAATAATTCTCGAAGTAATTAACAAGAGAATGAAACATAGATTTACCTGGTTTCAAAATCGGGCTTAATTTAAAATTAATTGGTTCGTCCAAAAATAAAGAAATAATTACCACCCTGGGACTAGCGTCTTTTTAACGATGTTACAAATCCCGTACGGTAATTGGATCAGATTGTTTCACCGTACGGGGGGATGAATGGCGGGGGTTATAATCTATTTATAGTAACGGTATTCATAAAATAATGAACGAAAGAAAAGGATACCCCATTTTCCGATGATATAATGAACGAGGAAATTATGTGGAAAATTAGATTAAAAATTTATAATTATACATACGTATTGTTACCGGACAAAGATTCGGTAATTTTCTTTCAGAGCACCGGTAAATAAATCGGCCTTTATATTCAAATTTCGATTTGATTTGAATATGAAAGCATATTGTTTTCTTCAATTTTTTTTTTTAAATAAAAAATTATGTAATCGAAAAGCTGTTTTAAATTATTTTGCAATTAAAAAAAAATCTTTAAACATTTCGATCATTAATCATATTTCATTCCGATTGTTTGATGAAAAAAAACACTCTGTTTTGTTTAGGTTTTAAGATAAATTTGGGTCATTTTTTTTTATCAAATTGAATGACGAAAATAAAGAGGTTACGCGATAATCCCATAATGTGGCCCAAGTGTAGGCGATACGTTAATTCAACTTCAACAGACAACTTAATTATCAAACGTTCCATAAACCACTTCAGAAGTCGGAACTTATATTTGAAATTGTTAACATTTAGTTTCTGGTCGAAATACATTCATAAATTAAAAGGAAGCCCCATTATAAGTTTAACGTCCTGTTAATACCAATTTTATAGAATTTTAAAAGTACATTTTACCAACATTTCTTTTTATGATACAGAAGTACATACCCCACTTAAGTGAAAGACAGACACTAAAGTGAAAGACAGTCAATCGGGAATACGGTAAAGTTCCGATTTTATTCACAAAATTTCTCAATTAATTTTGTTCACCTACATTCGAATTGTAGATCCTTTAAGAGTATCTGTTTCAAATTTCAGGATTCTAGCTACAAAAATAAAGGATTTCATTGTCATAAAGTCTCGACTTACTGCAAATAACAATTTTGTTTGCCCAATAATCATTAGAATTGGTATGCCTAATTTTTTGCTCAATCTAGGTCTACCTTATATATAGTCTAAATTAGATATAGCGGTTAATAGGGGTTTCAGACTAACAAATCTAACATAACTGCCGAAAATACATAGAATACTTCTCGTTCCTAGGTAATAAAAAATGGCAGGGGATGATAGAAAAGTTTAAATTTAAATTAGTGGAGGTTACCTATCTGCCAGCACCCATATCAACGGCTTTATAGCCGGAAATATTGGATCGATATTTTACTGTAAACAATCGTAATATAAAACTGAAGTATTGTACAATTCTTTTTCGGTTTATAGTCGAGAATATATACCAACCTCATTGCATGAATATAATGCATCGTTGTAACTAACGAATTCACATTGAATAAATGCATAATTAAAAAAATACTGTTTCTGGTGAAAAGAATGGGTAAAAGTGCAGAAATGTCATCGAATCAATAGGTTAGGTCGGCCCGGGTTCAAGTATCTTTTATTGCAAAGTATAATGTTACCCATTCATATACCTACCTACCTTACTAATACTTCTACTTATTTTAAATGGGTCATTCGGTTTGTTATTGTTAAATTTCCTTTAACAATAGCCGAAACGAAATGTAGTTCTTCAATATCCAAAGTCGGAAAGGTTGTTTTTGCCTCTTAAATATTTAAAAAAAAAAATAAAAAATCGACTTGTCAACCGTCTCTTAATTAGATATGAAATGTTTAAGAAGTCACTTCAAATCCTACCACCTTTAAATTCGATGTATAATAAAACGGTTACTTTCAAGTAGTTTTCAATTTGGAAAGTTTTTCTTTAAATAGAATTTATCTTCAACTTGACTTTTTCATTTATTTAAAATCCCAAAAAAATGGGAATTAATTATCCAGTATTTAATATCAAGCTTCTTAACCCTTAAACTTTTTTATGGCCGCTGGGGGCTCTTTATGAATAATAAAATCCCCATCATCAGGGTTAATTGCCTTTCGTATAATTTCCATTCAATTAAATTTTTTTTTGTTCGTCTCTTATCAAATTATTACCGAATGGAATGAAATGAGAGGATTGAGGAATCTGTATGTAGGTCGATGATCTAAAGAATTTTTGTATGTGTTGTTGAATAGGAAAACGTCTTCTTTGTCCCATATTTCCTAATTTTCTTTCCACATCCTGTCCTGTTTTTTTTTCTTCTTTTTCCATAAAGATGAATTAGAAAAACATCCGGAACAAACAGATTGGGTGGTTAGGAAATTATTTTCGAGTCTTTAAGAATAAGTAAATTAGTTATTTTGTGATCATCGAAATTAAAAGTTAAATTCCACTTGATGATGTCAATTTAATCGGAGATAGATTAAATTCCCTTCATTTTTCATCGGAAAAAAATAAATGATAGAACAAATTCGGGAAATTAGTCCACTTCATGTTTTCCGATATCAAATATTACATAACTCGGTTTTTGGATATGGGAAAATATCATTTTCCTAATGTAGAACGAACGACACCACACCTTTTTGTTAGCCGGAGAAAAAGGGAATTTATATTCATTCCATTGTTATAAATTTGGTGCTACTTCCACTCCAATTTCTCACACATTTCTTTCTTTTTTTTTTAATGGGGATTGGGAGACATTTATGTCGAAAGGCAACGGAATGAAAGGAACCACCCCCCGTAAAATGGTATGTATACGAAAAGGTTTGATGGTTGGGAACGGTTACCTTTCTTCGTATAACAAGTATATTTTTCGGAAAATCATTGCTACACCGGAAATTTACATAAATATTTAATTCCTCGAAAAAATAGCTTAGTTCTGAGGTAGTCAACACCAAAACTGTTCGCAAAGGAAATTTGTATGCCAGGCACCGATTTCTGCAGGCAAAGCCCTGAAATTAAGGATACATAATCTACTTTAAGGATCTACAATTCGATCCATATATCCTATTTTATTATAGTTTAACTTCAAAAAATTGTATCCCATAAAAATTAGACTACAATTTCAACAAAGAAAATCTCTGCTAATAAATTTCTCACAAATACCGGTACAATTTAATCATTTTTATGTGTTTTTTCTTGTTGTTAAATAAATCTCTTTATTATCTTATCAAAATAAATAAATAAAAATGCATTCCAACGGAATTAAACCTGTTTAAATTGAAATTGATGCAGTCATATTGTTATTATTTAAAATAAAAAAACCAACAAATTAATTACATAAAAGAAAAAGTGTGACAAATTCATAAGTAATTTAGGAGAACCAAACGAGTAATATTCCTCTTAAATCTAAGTTAGTTAATCTTTCATATGACATTGAAAATACAATTTTCTCTCGTGTTTCTTTTAAACATTTAAAACAATGAAATTTATTTATTTCAATTTAAATGTTTATTAAAAATGATAAATAACCCAGATTATTTAATTTAATTTGTTGAACCGTTTATTTGTCATAGAAATTAAATAGATGAAATCATACTGCACAGAAATGGATTTCATTTAACTCACCTCGTTAAATCGGAGATATTTTTCAATAAATCATAGATGTTATTTAAACTTCCAGAACTTCTTTTAATAAAATTTACGATTTGGGGGAGTAAAAATATTTATTAATCGACGCCAAGCAATTAAATAGTCAAGACGCAGGGAAATGTTCTAGGAAGAAAAAAAACCACCTGGCCTTCACCTGGTTGATTTTCCTTAAATATTATCTGTTCCTCTTAACTTCCTCTTCATTTTCGGCCGTTTTCTTTTTATTATTAGTTGCAACTTGACTGCATTTTATCAAGGCAAACAACATTTTATTATTTTTCGGCCCAAAAAAAACAGTCAATAAAAAAAACCAAGGAACAATCTGTTTCCATTTTATTTACAAGAAATTAAATGAAAGAAAATAATGGTTTAAGTGTGTTGCGCATTTATCTTATTTAATAAATTCGTTGCGCAGTAGGTAGGGTATTTGACAGGGGGGAATATTAGAATAGAATCAAGAAAACCTGAACAACATATGTATTTTATATGCGCAAATTGACATTTAAATGTTAAATTTTTGTTTGGATCTCGTTTCGGTTCATTTATTTATCTGCTTCTATTTCGATTCTTTAAAAGATTTTCCGCATTTTTCAAGGTTTATTTTTCTTAAAAAGGTTTACGTTTTTTTTTTTCTTTCTTTAATTCCTTTGTAAAGTTTTTATGACCAAAAATAAAACGATAAAACTAAACTAGAAAAAAATCTATTTGTTTAGGTAGTTTCACCAAATCTATAGATTTGATTCGATTTGAATTCTACTTCATTGATATATTTATTAAAGTGACCGGACTGGATTGTCACTTAGTTTTCTATATTACCTTGTGCCCACAGATATATATTATATATATATTTTCTGTTTCTAAACAATTTTATTTTTGCTTTTTATAGTAATTAAAACCGAAAAATGGAAGAAAAAAAAATTCATGCATCATTAGTTATTATGAAAAAATAAAATAAATGAGAAAACATACAGAAAAACAAGTCTTTTTACTTCGAAAAAAAAAGAAAAATCTAATGAACTCCGAGGGGATCTCTGACAACAAAATATTTTTATTCTAGGATTGAATTACCCATTTGTTTTTTCCTGTCAGTTTTATATATTTTTTTCTCCGTCATTTGCTTCCATATGACTTTCCATACTCGAGGCTGAGAGGGTGTGCCTCATATTCTGAATTTCTGAAGGTTAAACGGGGGATTAACTGAACTAATAGCCAATTTTATTAAGTCAGGTTCTTCCTCAACAGAACTAACGTTAATTTACTTTACCGTCCGATAACATCTGCATCGACAGTTGACCCACCATATGTATCTCTTCTAAAAATATGTTTTTCAACAGACACAATTAAGTCAGGAAAATTAAAAATTAATTTGTTATTTTATTGTTGGGAAATGGGAAAAGTTAATTTACAGAACCACCTCGTTATGTTCTATTTTACCCGATGTTTATTTGTATACAAATTCAATGAATTTCAGATTTCAGCAATGTTTTCTTTCCGTTCCGTTTTATTTCGTTAATCCTCCAAATTAAGATATCCCTCGAGAATGGGTCACCCCATGATTAACTTCCATCTAATTTTATCACCGATAATCTCAATAATCGAATTATAATTATTTCGAAATTCGTAAATGAAATGTTTTTTCCGTTTCTTTTTTAAATGAAAAGTTTTGATATGTTGAAGAATGTTGTTGACCATACTCCTGTTCTAAACCTCTGAACACGCGGTCGTATTAACTTCGGTCGGTCACTTTGATACAGATAATTTATCTTTATTATTTACTGGATTTGGTCGAGTCTTACCACAACTAACCGTTATCAGTTGGTTAGGATTCCAATTTAAATTCAGAGAATTTAAATCTTACTCCACATAGTATTCCAGAGGTTATCTGAAGTGAATATGTGGGTCCATTTAACTGCACACCTACGTTGAGTCAAAATCGTAATTTTCTAATTTATTATCTAAGCCTGGGCAGCCAAATAACCAAATAAATAAACATTTGGAAGCAAACTGAAAGGTTATTAGTCTCATTTATTCACTGTAATATATTCATTGTTAAAGCTAACGAAATAACCGGTTTAATATTATTATTTGTAAGCCTCTATGCCTCTCTATGTATTCGTAACTTGTAATTTTTGATCGGCAGCTATTATTATACAAAATAACGGTATATACGGAACGAGTAGGTAGATATATTTTACGTTTTATATTTGATAGTAGAAAATCGATTGATTCGGTATGAATGAGAAGGTAATCTCCCTTAAAGTATACGGTCCCTACAGATGTACGAAACAATCGATTTTAAAGCGCCATCTATTATATGTTAATTTAATAATAATAATTAACCCTCCGTTCACCTCCTCCCCCCACTGCACCTACTATTTATTGTGGAAGTGAGATTAGCCATGCGATTAATTGAGGCCATTAAAATTATTTTATATATGTAAAAGACATAATAAATCAGACTGTCTAATTTGACCATTTGAAAAAATAAATGTCAATAAAATAGGGAAACATGAAAGGTTGTTACAGCAACGATCCATGCCTCCATTCAAAATTAAATTAAAATGAAAGTGAAAATGAACTTTACATAAGAGAATTTTTTCCATTCAATTTTATAACAATTCAAAGTCTGGTTTGTGGGTGGGTTATCCAATAATACATCTAACGATAGCTTCGATTAATAAATTAATCGTTTTCAGAGTTATGTATCGTGAAAAATAGGTCATTTTATATAGTTTGCTTTGGATTACCCTGTCTTGCCAAAAGATATCTGCGGATAGAAGTGTTAAGTAACCGTGATCAAATATTAATATATGATTATCCCATTGTCAACATGTCAATTTGCTGTATCATCGATTCCCAATGTCAATCATGTTATTTTTTATATATTTTTGCCATCCGACGATTCAATTTTACTTTACCGTGAAATGGACGGACGGTATAATTTACAACCCACCTTAAAAGACGTTGTTATGGGGGAAACAGACTGAAAACGACATTTAAAAAATCGATATGTTTATGTAATATTACTGGGGAGGAAAGAAACCGTGGAGGATTTTTTACGATTCGAAGGAAATTGACTCGAAATTGATTCCCAATGATTCATTTATCAAGAGTACTGTGTCACCCAGTTCTACAAATGGGAAAAGTTTCCATTTAAAAAAAAAATGAATAAAATATTACCCAAAGTTGAAAATCGATATTTCTCAATAAAAATCGTCTCGATTTTCCACCCCTCGATTGCAAATTTTCACGGAAATTAAATACGAATTATTTATGGGATGGAAAAATAGTGAAAATGGTTGTTATGTTTTCGTAGATAGGGCCACCAACAATGAATCAGATGAATGAGACCTTTTCCATAATGGTTGGATGGGGATCCGGTGGCAAAACGATCAATTTCATTAAATATAATTTTTATTAGCCCGGATAATGAAACCATTTTGTTAATTAAAATGAAAGTAAAATATCATAAAATTCAGGCCGGAAAAGTAATTACAATTTCGACGGAATTTATACGATGTTAAGAAGCGTTTCCGATCTAGAATAAGATTATTTTGTCGGGGAACCGGTTAAATTAATTATACAATTTTATACATGCGGGGGTTTTTAATTCATTTTTCGTCTTTATTAGTCCGGACAAGTCCATTGAACTTATCTGCTAATTTAATCGTTGAAATTGGTAAATGTTTACATTTTTTATTCAATTTATTTTAAATTATGATAAGAGGACTTACTGGAAAACATACAAAATCAAGTAAATGTCAATGAATCATTTTCTATATTTAACAATCAATAAATAAAATTATTGCGAAATATTGAACATGTTTTTCATATCAAAATTTAGTATCTTATATTCAGGGGGATATCCGGTTCCTATTAATCAATGGATTACGTCATCCTTTCATGATTTTCTTTCTTTCTTTTACGATGTGTTAGAAAGAAGTTCCAAGTACATCTGGAAATCACCAAGATTCAAATTCGTCGCTGTCGAAGCGGTAGAAAGATTAAAACTGCAGGCCAATTCATAACCTGAATATTTTTGCAGTTATCATTTCTATAGCTATCCCGAAAGTTCCAGTAATTATATATGCATTCCGAATGATAGAATTGCTAGCAGTTCTCCTACCGGGGCATCCAAATCTAACAACAATTTTCTTAATCAAAAATTTGATTTTTCCAAGCTCACACAACTGGCTTAAAAGTTTTTTTCCCAAAATCCTGAAATTAGTTTTTAGTTTAACTCATAAACTGCACAGGAAAAAAGTTTCAGTAAAATCGATCCTAATTTTCTGAATAAAAAATTCAATTAAAAAATTATATTGACAAAAAAACAGTCAAAAAACTTTTTTAAAAAATTACTAACTTTTCCAAGCTCACAACTCTGCCAAAAAGATTTTTTCTTCGAAATCCTGAAATTAGTTTTCGGTTTCACTCATGAACTATTCAGGAAAAAACTTTCAGCCAAATTGAATGAATTTTTCTTAAATTTGAATTAAATTGAATTAAAAAATAGTGATTGTAAAACACTAGAAAATTGATTGATAAATATTTTCGCAGGTCCACAGCTGGGTCAAAAATTTGGTTTTTTAAAAATCCTGAAATTACTTTTTAGTCTACTTAATAAAGCGTTCAGGAAAAAAATTGTAGCCAATTTACACGAAATTTTCTTAATTAAAAATTTAATTCCAAGAAATTTGATTTTCCCAAGCTCACAACTGGTTCAAAAAATTTGTTTTTCAAAATCCTGAAATTAGTTTTTAGTTTCAATCATGAACTGTTCAGAAAAAAAACTTTCAACCAAATCGGGTGAAATTTTCTTAATAGACAAATTGAATTAAAAAATTAAGATTAATTAATAATAAATTGAGATTTCCGAAGGGAGATCGGCAGAGTAAAAACTTACATCTGAAAAGTTGCCGTGGCATATTCTCATCAAGACTGAGTTACCTAGATTAGGTAGCAATATAGTTTTGGGGGTACTCGTATCATAGTTATTTCCCCTAGAAGCTTAACAATGGTTTTAAGAAGAACAGACTGCACACCTCGTTCGTTGATCTTCCTCCTGAACAAATCAAATTGCCGGCGAATCATTTTATTCTTGCAAATTGATGCAAAACCTGTATTTTTATTTATTTATTTGTAGAATATCTTGCTGTGTGGGCGTCCCATGTTCCATGGCGCTACACAGAAACACACTGTGAAACCAAACAGACGGAAAGGAAAAAAATTGAATATGGACGAATATTTTTCCAATGAAATTTAAAGGTCCAGTCATCGGAAATTTACCTTTTTCTTGGAAAATTTAAATAATTAAATTTAAATTCGACACTTACCACATATTTGGATGGATGGTTGATGGGGATGATATTTATTATAGAAAAATCCAATTAGAATTTCCTGGAAAAAAATGGGAGCACTCCGTGACAACCGAAAGTTTGTTGATCTCGATCGGGGAGAATTTATTCGATTGCCTGATAATAATGGGGTAGTTTTGATGGTATCCAGTGGGAACCGAAAATATTTTATATTTTATTTCTCAAAGGGCGGTTGTATTATGTTTTTGTGTCGCCCAAAACCGACCGTAAAAAAATGGGAATCGGGAATTTTCTACGATTTTTGGGATTTAAAAATAGAAAATGGTATCCTTTTTCACAAATGGGTTATAAATCCCCTTATTTTATTCCTTTCTTTCATAAAAACACACCCACACACGCACAATTCACCGTAAAACAACACCTATTTTTTCGCTTGTCCGTCAAATGAGACGTAAAGCCACAAAATCAACCTTTTTCTGTATTATTCCGCCATCGGATTCACATTTTTTTTTCATATAAAGTTTTCCCACTAAACAATTACCGCAATTCCGCCGACATTTTCTTCTACAATTTAATTATAACAAATTAATGAAAAATTGGCTATTTCCGCGATCCGATAAAAAAAACTTTTGTTCCGTGCGATGGGGATTTTGGAAAATGACTGAAAAAAAAAATCTCGTTCGTTCGTGCCCGATTTTGAGACGCCATTTTTAAAAGTTCTAATGTCAAAAAATTCTCTCTCCAATTCTTTTTCCCCGAACAAAATCCGAACGAGCCGCCTGGAATTAACTGAGAGAAGCCGTCAAATCAACAGAGAGAGAAATAAATGTCAAATCTCGAGATGACGCCGCCATTTGTTTTAAATCAAACTTGTGAAATTAGAAATTTGACGTGAAAGTTTTCCGTCCTGAATTTTATTTAATTTTCTGGTGAAAAAAGTGAGGAAAACAACAGGAAAATATAGGAAAACGAACAGGTTAGTTGTGTTGATTAATTTGGGATTAAAATCCTGCCTAATTTCCATTTAAAATCTAATAAAATCGTAATTTCTTGCAGCGATACTTGGGTCCCTTGGCGGCCATTTTTTGTTTCATTGTACGCATCAAATTTATCGTTCGGGAACATTGAAATTCCATCAGATTCAATTGGAATTTCTATTAATCCGTAATTATGGCAACGACAACGGATTCAAAGGCTCCGGTACGTACGGTTAAACGAGTCCAATTTGGTATTTTAGCACCCGATGAAATCGTAAGTTAAAATTTATATTTTCGAGGTCACGTTCATTACAAAAAAAAATTATTTCAGCGTCGTATGTCGGTCACCGAAGGTGGTATTCAATATCCGGAAACGATGGAAGGTGGCCGACCAAAATTAGGTGGATTAATGGACCCCCGACAAGGTGTAATCGATCGAAATTCCCGCTGTCAAACATGCGCTGGCAATATGACCGAATGTCCCGGTCACTTTGGCCACATCGATTTATGTAAACCCGTTTACCACGTCGGTTTTCTAACGAAAACAATGAAAATTTTGCGATGCGTTTGTTTTTACTGCTCCAAAATGTTGGTCAGTCCGACAAACCCTAAAATTAAAGAGATCGTTATGAAAACGAAGGGTCAACCAAGGAAACGGTTAACGTACGTGTATGATTTGTGTAAGGGGAAGAAGATTTGTGAGGGTGGTGAGGATATGGATTTGGGAAAGGACGGACAAACGGTTGATCCATCGAAAAAAGCTGGCCATGGAGGTTGTGGCCACTATCAACCATCAATTAAGCGAAGCGGACTCGAATTAACAGCAGAATGGAAAAATGTAAACGAAAACTCGCAAGAGAAGAAAATAACCGTCACCGCTGAACGGGTTTGGGAGATTTTCAAGCATATCGTTGATGAGGAATGTTTTATTCTGGGTGAGTTTATTTTATTATATTAAAAATTAAATTATTAGCTAAAATATCTCGATCTGATTCGAGAGGAAAATATAATAATAATAATAATTGATAAGTTGGTGTAGTTTCTTTTTATCCCCAACCGTTCTTTTCTCTCTGACACAATTTCTTAACGGTACCTTTCCGATTATTGATAGGTATGGATCCAAAATTCGCTCGTCCCGATTGGATGATCATTACCGTAATGCCTGTTCCCCCATTATCCGTTCGTCCGGCTGTTGTAATGTTCGGTTCGGCGAAAAATCAGGACGATCTAACTCATAAACTAGCTGACATAATTAAAGCAAACAATGAGTTAAAGAAAAATGAATCAATCGGCGCCGCAGCTCACGTAATTGCCGAAAATATAAAAATGTTACAATTCCATGTGGCAACATTCGTTGATAATGATATGCCGGGTATGCCGAAAGCCACGCAAAAGTCTGGTAAACCATTGAAAGCGGTTAAAGCGAGATTGAAGGGTAAGGAGGGTCGAATTCGTGGTAATTTGATGGGAAAACGAGTTGATTTTTCGGCCCGAACCGTAATCACACCCGATCCAAATTTACGGATCGATCAAGTCGGTGTACCGCGTTCAATTGCTCAGAATTTAACGTTCCCCGAATTAGTAACCCCGTTCAACATTGATCGGATGCAGGAATTGGTAAAACGGGGACATTCCCGTTATCCGGGCGCTAAGTATATTGTTCGGGACAATGGGGAACGGATCGATTTACGGTTCCATCCGAAACCGAGCGATTTACATTTACAGTGGGGCTATAAAGTTGAAAGGCATTTAAGGGATGATGATTTGGTGATTTTCAATCGGCAACCGACCTTGCATAAAATGAGTATGATGGGTCATCGAGTTAAGGTTCTTCCCTGGTCAACATTTCGAATGAATCTAAGTTGTACGTCACCATATAACGCTGATTTTGATGGGGACGAAATGAACTTACACGTTCCCCAGTCAATGGAAACTCGAGCGGAAATTGAAAACATCCACATAACTCCCCGACAGATTATAACCCCTCAGGCGAATAAACCCGTTATGGGTATCGTCCAGGATACATTAACAGCCGTTCGAAAGATGACAAAACGTGACGTTTTCATCGACAAGGAACAAATGATGAATTTATTGATGTTCCTACCGACTTGGGATGGTAAAATGCCCCAACCATGCATTCTAAAACCGAAACCCCTATGGACCGGTAAACAGATATTCACACTAATTATTCCGGGAAATGTGAATCTGATTCGTACACATTCAACGCATCCCGATGAAGAAGATGAGGGACCGTACAAATGGATTTCCCCCGGCGACACAAAAGTAATGGTCGAACACAGTGAATTGATTATGGGAATTTTATGTAAGAAAACGTTAGGAACGTCGGCCGGTTCTCTACTCCACATTGTCTTCTTAGAATTGGGCCATGAAGTGGCCGGTCGCTTTTACGGTAACATTCAAACCGTCATCAATAATTGGCTACTGTTAGAAGGTCACAGTATCGGTATCGGCGATACAATTGCCGATCCCCAAACATACCATGAAATCCAACAGTCAATTCGGAAGGCGAAGGAGGATGTCATTGGGGTGATTCAGAAGGCGCATAATATGGAATTGGAACCGACGCCTGGTAATACGTTACGGCAAACGTTCGAGAATCAAGTGAATCGGATATTGAATGATGCTCGTGATAAGACTGGTGGTTCAGCGAAGAAATCGTTAACCGAATATAATAATTTAAAGGCGATGGTCGTTTCGGGATCGAAAGGATCAAATATTAACATTTCCCAGGTAAATAAAAATAATCGAAAATTTGGTTTATTAATAAAAATTATAAAATTTGTAAAATCAATTGTCTTTTGATCTGATCTCCTAAAATCAATTCGTTAATCCCTCGTATCTAATCTGATAGGTTATTGCTTGTGTCGGCCAACAAAACGTTGAAGGTAAACGGATCCCATTTGGATTCCGTAAGCGAACACTACCCCATTTCATCAAAGATGATTACGGTCCCGAATCTCGAGGTTTCGTTGAGAATTCGTATTTGGCCGGCCTTACCCCATCCGAATTCTACTTCCATGCGATGGGTGGCCGTGAGGGTCTCATTGATACCGCCGTTAAAACCGCTGAAACTGGTTACATTCAACGGCGATTAATTAAAGCTATGGAATCGGTAATGGTTAATTATGATGGAACGATTCGTAATTCTGTCGGACAGTTGATTCAGTTACGTTATGGTGAGGATGGTTTATGCGGTGAAACGGTTGAATTTCAAAGTTTACCAACCATTAAGTTATCCCATAAAACATTCGAGAAACGGTTTAAGTTCGATATGTCGAATGAGAGATATCTGCGTCGGATATTTAATGAGGATGTGATAAAGGAGTTAACCGAATCCGGGTATGTGATCCAAGAGTTGGAAAATGAATGGGAACAATTGTGTCGGGATCGGGATGTTTTACGACAGATATTCCCGAGCGGAGAATCGAAAGTTGTACTACCATGTAATTTACAACGAATGATTTGGAATGTCCAGAAGATTTTCCATATCAACAAGCGGGTACCGACCGATTTGAGTCCGATTAAGGTGATAAATGGGGTCAAGGATCTCCTACAAAAATGTGTTATTGTCGCTGGGAATGATCACCTCTCGAAACAAGCGAATGAAAATGCAACTTTACTGTTCCAATGTTTGGTACGATCCACTCTATGTACGAAATTCGTTGCCGAAGAATTTCGATTGTCGAACGAAGCGTTCGAATGGTTAGTCGGTGAAATTGAGTCCCGTTTCCAACAGGCCCAAGTAAATCCCGGCGAAATGGTTGGGGCGTTGGCAGCCCAATCATTAGGTGAACCAGCCACTCAGATGACATTGAACACTTTCCATTTCGCTGGTGTCTCATCGAAAAATGTAACGTTGGGCGTACCGAGACTTAAGGAAATCATTAACATATCAAAGAAACCAAAAGCTCCTTCCTTAACGGTATTCTTAACCGGTGGAGCGGCTCGAGATGCGGAAAAGGCAAAGAATGTTTTATGTCGATTGGAACATACAACTTTAAGGAAGGTAACAGCGAACACAGCTATCTATTATGATCCCGATCCCCAACGAACTGTGATTGCTGAAGATCAAGAGTTCGTTAACGTTTATTATGAGATGCCCGATTTTGATCCAACCCGGATCTCACCCTGGTTACTTCGCATTGAATTAGACCGTAAACGGATGACGGATAAGAAATTGACCATGGAACAGATTGCGGAGAAAATAAACGCCGGATTCGGTGATGATTTGAATTGTATTTTTAACGATGACAACGCTGATAAGTTGGTGCTCCGCATTCGGATAATGAACAGCGAGGATAATAAATTTCAAGATAACGAGGAGGATACCGTTGATAAAATGGAGGATGACATGTTTTTGAGATGTATCGAGGCGAATATGTTGTCCGATATGACGCTTCAAGGTATTGAAGCGATCGGAAAAGTTTATATGCATTTACCGCAGACGGATAGTAAGAAGCGGATCGTTATTACGGAAACGGGAGAATTTAAAGCGATCGGTGAATGGTTATTGGAAACGGACGGTACGTCAATGATGAAAGTTTTAAGTGAACGGGATGTGGATCCGGTTCGGACGTACAGTAATGATATTTGTGAGATATTCCAGGTGAGTCTTTTACGGTTAATTATATTTAAATGAATAGTAATGAATGAGATATCAGTTAGAATGACTTCCAGGTCTCATGGTTGATAAATCTACCAATTTCCAATATTATTATTCTCTCAATTTCACGTGTATAACGTGTTGCGTGATGTAATTAAACGCTAATCGCGTTATTACTTCACATATTACTTGAAAATATATATATGACGTTTGAATATTATAATGAAGTTATAAAACGCGACCAGAGAGAATGAATTGATGGTTCGCTCGTACTTTTCGTCATCGAATTTAAGATTTAAGAGTGTTAAAAGTGATGGTCGCTAAGAAACATTGAATTTTGTGAGTTTGAATGACAAGAAGAGGTGGACAAAGCTTGTAACTAACCTATTGAATGATAAATGTTCGAATTTCGTGACTAATGAAAATGACTAACATAAAATGAATGCCTAAAGGACTAAGAAAAAATCTTTCCCTGTAACTGAAACTAAAATTTCATTGCCTTTCCTTCTTAGGTCTTGGGTATCGAAGCCGTTCGTAAATCAGTGGAAAAAGAAATGAATGCTGTGCTTCAATTTTACGGTCTATACGTAAACTATCGGCATTTGGCTCTGTTGTGTGACGTAATGACTGCAAAAGGTCATCTAATGGCGATCACGCGACACGGTATCAATCGACAAGATACCGGTGCTCTGATGAGATGTTCGTTTGAGGAAACGGTTGACGTACTAATGGATGCGGCAGCGCATGCCGAAAATGATCCGATGAGAGGTGTTTCGGAGAACATAATCATGGGGCAACTACCGAAAATGGGAACCGGATGCTTTGACCTGTTATTGGACGCTGAGAAATGTAAGTACGGCATTGAATTGCAAAGTACATTAGGACCGGGATTAATGGGTGGAACTGGAATGTTTTTCGGTGCGGGTGCCACCCCATCAACACTTAGTCCTGCCCAAACACCATGGCCGCATAGTACAGTAACACCAGCACACGCTTGGTCATCGCCAAACATAAGTAGCGGTATGACACCAGGTGGTGCTAGTTTTTCACCATCCGGAGCATCGGATGCGTCCGGTTTATCACCATCTTGGTCGCCAAGTCATCCCGGTTCACCATCATCCCCCGGTGGCCCATCAATGTCACCATATCCAGGTCAAGCGTCACCAAGCAGTTCGCCGAACTACTCACCAAATTATGCAGGCGTATCGCCAAGCTCCAGTTATTCGCCATCAAGCCCAAAATATTCACCGTCAAGTCCAACGTTCCCAGCAAGTCCCGCCTATTCTCCCACCAGTCCGAATTCCCCGTCACCCATGAATTATTCGCCACAATCGCCGATCTATTCTCCACAATCACCAACCTTCCAGAAATCTTCCTCTTTACCATCCCCAATATATTCAATAACGGGCGGTGGGGCTTCTACTTATCAATATTCTCAAACATCGCCACAATACACACCTCAATCACCATCCTATTCACCAACCTCACCCTCATACTCACCGACCAGTCCAGTTTATTCACCGTCAAGTCCCTCCTATTCCCCGACCAGTCCACTTTACTCTCCATCATCACCGAAATATACACCAACAACACCCTCCTATCCGATCGATAGTCCCTCATACCACGGTCCCTCATCTCCCATCTATTCACCAACATCGCCAAGCTATTCACCATCCTCCCCCAAATATTCACCGACCTCACCATCCTACTCGCCGACAAACACATCGTTTATGGGCAGTCCTCAATATTCGGCAAGCACATCATATTCACCGGCCAGTCCAAAATATTCACCATCTTCGCCCGCCTACTCGCCCAGCTCCCCAAACACAAATACACCGGGCAGTACCAGCAACTATAGTCCATCGGGTATGCCAAACTATTCACCAACCAGTCCATCAACGTATTCCCCGCAAAGTAAATTGTCCGATTCAACGTATACACCCAGATATTCACCAACAAATACTAACTATTCACCGGCACAACAAAATTATTCACCGACCAGTCCAACATATTCACCAAGCAGTCCGTGTCCGGAACAGGACGATTAATTTTGTTTAAGGGAAATCTTTTATATTTTAATTTTTTAAAAATATTTTATATTTGTATTCACTTTGGATACTGCTTATCAATTTCAACATTAAATCGGTAGATTTAAATGGAAATGGGATTAAGACAACCCAAATTTGAAATTGTCTTTTTATCTATTAGATACTAAGTTGCCTATATTTTATTTTATGTAAATTTAACCACAAATTGAAATAATATTTTGAAATAAAAGCTACGGCTATAAAACAAGAGATTTCGGAAGTTTGAATTTCTCGAGCACGGTTCGAATAAATTATCGTGCTCCGTTACCATATAGATTCATGCCATTCTCGACTATTGGTCCAATGAAATATACCGAAGTCAGTCAGGTAGACCTAAAAATTATAAGAAACAATTTTATTTCAATTTCAACAATTGTAAGTTTGTTATAATTTGAGGGCCGTTCAATCTATCATTGAGACCTTCATCGATTTTTACAGTTAATGGCCATTTAATTTCTGGATTTTGGTTTTAATTCAATTGGTTTTCAGTTTTTATGGATTGGCAGAACCAATTGATTCTTTTCCTTCGGTTTCCACTGTACTCTCAGAAATGTCATCGAATGAATCAGCTGGGCCGTCATTTCTAAATGTAAACAAATAAATGAATTGCCAATGAAAAATTTTATTTATTTGGAAGAGAAAAGAAGCTTGGGAATGAGTAAAATGCCCAGAAACGTTCGAAAGAATCGACGAAATGTAAGTCAATCGAAAAACGGAAGGAAGCTTAGAAGTAGTGGTACACAATTAGACGATAATGAAATTACAAAACCTCCTGACGATAAGGAAATCAGATCGCCGGATCCCCTGAATATTAATGCGGAACCCGTTAAATCTAAAAAGCCGAAGAAAAGGAAGGAAACCGCTGCAGAACGAAAATCCCGAATAAATAAAATTAAATTGAATCGCCAGTTGCGAATAGCAAATGAAACACCGGAACAGAGAGAAGAACGTTTACGGAATGAAAAGACGAGTAGCTGGATTCGGTATCAAATCCGTTCCGCCAAGGAGACACCAGAAAAACGAGCGGCTCGATTAGAGCGTCAACGGATCAAGGACAAAGAGAGACGAGCAAATGAAACGGCTGAACAGCGAGCGATTCGATTAGAAAAAGGACGTAAGCATGTCGCTGCTTTATATAAGTATAAGAAATTAGTTGAATTGGTCGAACCGGAGAAAAAGGAAGCACGTTTAGAACGGATTAGAAATACCAGGAGATTACGAACGTTACGAGATACATCAGAGGAACGTCAGCGAGTCCAACGAGAAAATGAACAGAGACGGATACGATGTCGGATAAGACGGTCAATGGAAACAGCTGATGAACGGCACATACGACTAATGAAGCAAAGAGAAAAGGATCGTGTTCGAAGGGAAGAGAAGCGAGCTAATGAAACACCGGAAGAGAAGGAAGCTCGGATGAAGAAGCATAGGGAATATGTACGTGCAAAGTGGCAAGAAAAACGAAGACAGGCTTCAGAACATAATGACACCAACACCTCAACATCATTTTCAAGGGAAGACACTGAAGTAATGTCTACCAACGATCAAAATATAGATTGGGATGATATTACGATGACATCAATAAATAAAGATGAAAGTTTGGAATCGGAGAATATTAAAGAACATCAATTACAAGATAATTTCTTAACGTCAATTAAAAATGATGATTTAATTGAGAAAACGGATAGTCATCAAGAACCTGTAACCATCGATCTAACTCCATTAAATCTAGTGAATAATAAAAAGAAGAAGAAAATAGGACGACCGAGAACTAAACCAGATCGCCCTGAAACTGATGAAGAAAAGAAAGCTCGTATAAGGTACATTTCAGATAGGCGTAAGCAACGTATCGCAAATGAAACCCCGGCGGAACGACAAAAACGTATCCAACATGAACGGAGTCTGAGTTGGATTCGATATAAAATTCGTTCGGCTAAGGAAACCCCAGAAAAGCGGCAGGCTCGATTGGATCGACAACGAGATATGGACCATTATCGACGAGCGACTGAAACACCCGAACAGCGAGCGGCTCGATTAGAAAAAGTACGAAAATATATGAATGATTTAAATAAGTGTAAGGAATTGGATGACTTAACGAATCCGGATAAGCGGGATGCTCGATTGGAACGTATGAAGAAACGAACAATGGCAAAACGATCGAAGAAAATGGAGGTGATTCAAAATATTATTCCCAAGGAGGATGTGGTCAATCAAACGCTGGATGATAGAGAAACGCAGATTGGGAACTGGGAATTTGGGATTCTTAAGTTTGAGGACGGAACTTACCAGAATTAATTTATAATGTTATCAAATATTTATAATAAAATTTTATTTCCAAATCGATTTGTTTGTTTAATCTGATATTTGTAAAATGGTAGGGGAGGGGGGTATCTTCAGAGAGTTGTGCCAAATTAATTAGAAGGTCTGTGCACATCTTTTTATATATTTTACAACCGAGATTTTGTACCACCTGTTCTAAAAATTATCTGAAATGGTCTTAAAGTAAATTTAAATTACCTCTATTCAACTTCTTAAATTACTTCAATAAAATTTCTTGTCTTAAGAAATCGAATTCTACAACATTCCAAAGTATCTGTTCCAAATTTCAATATTCTAGTTTGAAAACTAACGAAGTTCTAAGAGCTTTTGTAAACCCCGGTCATAAAGACTCGGCATGCTTAATGATTATTGAATTATACCTACATATAATGACCATTATATGGGCTATTTTGGCCAACCTTGATTTAAACTAATTAGATTAATTAGATTTTTAAATTGAATTATATAAAACTAACCATTTTCTTGCAGCATTTAATAAGAAAATTAGATATAAGCGTTCCGTTTAATTTTAAATAAAATTTTGAATCGCGAGTGACATTTTAAAATTCGCAATTAAATTCAAAAAAATAAATTTCGCGATAAATGCCGTGACAAAATTAAAAAATTAAGTTTGGGGGATTGTAGATATTAATTTTTTAGACATTAAGCTAGAAGCTAGAATTATTTATATATTTATTTTGGGAATTACTGGTAAATATTTTCAGCATAATTAATTTAATCCGGTCGAATATAACAATTTAAAAATGAAATTAAACCCCGGAAAAATTTAAAATCGAGTGAAAGAAAGAAAGTAAATTAATTGATTTCCTACGCGTCCGATTTGCTAGAATAATGTGAACTAATATAGGACCCCCAACGTTTCATCATTTGATCATCGTGTCCGAATTTGGACTGACCATCGATGGGGTTTTTTAGTTACTTGGTATGTCATATTTTATTATCGATTATTATTATTCAAATTTAATTATTTATTTATGTCCCTTCTAAATCTACATGAAAATTGGGTCCCGATCGATTTTAGGAAGCCAAAGAATTTTCAAAAATGTAATAAGCCCAAATAATTGAGAAGAATTTCTAGGGTTTTTCAATAAAAATCCACCGATTTTAGTAATTTTTTTAATAAACTTTATTGTCCTTTTCTTTAAATAAAAAAAATCCTTCGATATTTATATAAAAACACAATTTAAGGAAAATAACATAATTGGGTGACTAAAAAAAAGCCTACAACCTACAAATCCGCGTGTACAATTTGAAGTTATTAGTTAATTAATTAAAATATATTTTCCAAAAACAAAAAAAAACGATTCTCTAAATTTTTTTTTAAATAATTTTAAAATAAAAAAACGAAAACGAATATAAAATCACAACTTCAACAGACATATTTCAGACACACTACAGATACATTTGAATAGTACATATTAACTACCCTCTGTCTAATTAGTCTGGTTAAAAAATGGTATATTAATTAATATATAACTTAATTATGGAAAATATATAAATTTAAAGATTGTTTAAACGCGTAAGAGCTATAAGCTACATATAGGAATTAGGATTGGTGATGATTGTATCGATCGGATATGAATTCGATCCAATATCATCACCACTCACTGATTGTTCCTCGGTTTCATCATCGGTGGCTAATTGCATTAAAGCCAATGCACCCATCCATTTCCGATTCTCTGTGCCACGACCAATTTTCGTCGTTATTGGACTTCGAAATGGATCAATCGTCCTGAGATCAACATTATTTGAGGTAGTTGTCGATTTAGTTGTATGAGCATTGTGGAGATCAATTAAAGGCATAGTCTTATCTTTGCTGGCAACCATCAATACGGTTGGACGCATTTCATTTGGATTGATTTGTTTCACCGGTTCGGTCGGTTTAACAGCCGAATAAAATGAATTCGGTTCTAACGGTTTCGCTAAATCATCTTGCCAAGCTTCGGTGAGCCAACGTTTTTTCGGATTGAATGTGGATCGTGCCGGTGCTTGACATTCATCACCGGAATCATCTTCCTCCTCCTGGCTCAATGGTTCCGGATGCCACTGTATCGTTTTTGGATTAATTTTCGTTCTGGAA
Source organism: Symmerus nobilis (assembly GCA_027564815.1). Classification (NCBI taxonomy): domain Eukaryota; kingdom Metazoa; phylum Arthropoda; class Insecta; order Diptera; family Mycetophilidae; genus Symmerus; species Symmerus nobilis. Next base: position 16,066 of record JANTOP010066661.1, on the reverse strand, counting down.
ATGGCAATTGGACTCGATTCATAACCGAGATTCATATCCAATTCAACCATTAATCCCTTTCGACATTTGTACGGAGTGTTTGGTGTTTGGGGGAGTTCATTTTCTAACTCGCCACCAATCGTTCCAATATTTTCTATGTTATCCGTGTTACAATCAGTTCCATTCCCATTCGTTGTCGGTAATTTGGATCGCTTCGGTGTTTTTCGGGTCGGTGTACGTTCCTCCTTATCGAGCCGATACTTTTCCAGCCACTTCACAATCTCCGCATTCTGTTCGGATTGGTTTTGGACAACAAAATCATCACAACGTCGGAGGTGGTCGTACGGATGATCGGGACAATGACGATTTGCGTGGGTGAAACGCATTTGACATGATGTGGCCGAACAAATGAATGGACGTTCACCGGTGTGGAGACGTTGATGGGTTTTTAGTTGACCGCTTTGGGTAAAGGCACGAGTACAACCGGGATAATCGCATGGATATGGTCGTTCGCCTAAAATAATAAAATTAATGAATTTAGAAATTCTTATCTCAATCAAATTTCTTAACAACTTCTGAGAAATGAAATGTACATGGATCGAATTGTAGGTCCTTTGTGAGTGAGTATCTGTACAATCTTTTAGGTCTCTAACGGCGGAAATGTCGGGATTTGAAATAGTTTTTATGATCTCTGTCATAATGTTTCGATGAATCTCAATCATTTTCAAACGAAAGGGACTGTAAAAACCTCGGTTTAAATTCTGAATAAATTTTACAATTTGTTTGGGTTTTTCTTTTGGGTAACGATTTTGAGAAAGTTCAACATTTTGTTCCCGTACGTGATGATATAGTTCTTAAGGAGTTACCCCACGTACGGGGGACACAAACCACCGCTACTGTGAATACTCTAACATTCAATTTTGCTACTGGTTTTTCTTCTGTTTGTTACGCCAACAAAAAATAAATAAATTTAACAACAAAAATACGCTCGATCATCATTTATATTGATCGTCTCCGACTTGTTACGTTTTGCATGGGATAGGAATAAATTTCGATTTAAATTTTTGCTTTTAAAAATGAAAAATCATTTTAAATGCAAAGAAACCAACAAAAAAAATATTAAAATAAAATTAAATCACATTGCGAAATGGAAAAGAAAACAGGCAGAAGAAGGAAGAAATAATTAAAAGAAAAAATAAAATATAAAACTGAAAGAGAAGAACTAGAATTTTTTAAAAGCGATCATTTTTCTCGTATATGAATAGAATACGATGTCGTCAGGCATGGGTGACCAGACTTAAAGATTCTATGGGTAAATTCATATACACTTAGCTCAGCAAATCAGAAGTTATTCTATAACAAAGCCGTAAAACTGACAAATCTCCATGAGGAACATTGGCCCCTTTACCCATCAAATGAACCGATCTGCCCCACAACAAACCATAAAGATTTCTGGTTATATTTCTTTTTGTATTCGTTCGCCTTAAGATTTTTAAATGGTTTTGGCTGATTTTTCATTTTAAATTTAAATCTCATCGTACGCAGGGACAAAGTAGCAAGGGGACCTCAGGTAGATTCGATACAGATCGAATGATTATAATGAGAAATGGTAGAAAATGTTTTATGTATTTCTTCCAACAATATAATGTACAAGTATATTTTTCTGAGCAGATGTGACGAGAAGGATTCTTGTTTTCTTTCGTTTGTTGTTGTTGGATTTTTCTATGGGATGGATATAAAGGTTGTAAAAGAAAGAGAACAAGAGGTGGAATAACATATATAAGATTTAGTTTATTTAAAAAAAATATATGCAAATTTTGACTGTTCATTGTATTCATTTGTTATTTCTTCAAATCGGGTTGAATGATTTTTGAAATTAAGAAGCCTGTGGTGGCTGAACATGTACCTTATCCCCTTCTCTAAACCGTTGGTTTGATTTCATCGGTGACTGTAAAATTTCGTCTTGAATCTGACAAATCTGAAATTCAAATATTGAGCTAATCCACCTTCCTCTAACGTGACCATGACCGCCACTGAATCGCTTCCTATTTTTAAAATACAAAATTCACCGATTTATAAATCGGATTGGTCAATCAAACAACTTATTTTGCGCGCGATTTAAATAAACCATCGGCGCTGCCGAATTTCTTTCCGATTGATGGGGGGGTTTAAAGGTTGAGGGGGCAGACGATTATGTGGTACAAAAGGCGCGCGCTTAAAAATTATAAGAGAAAATTCATTTTTAAATGGCCGCAAAACCACTTTTTTCGTTCAAGTCGTTTTCGTTCCACTTCCATCTCTTCCTTCCTTTCAGTTTTTTTTATCAACTATTGAAATCCAATCGGATTATTGGTGAAAAACAGGTGAAAATATGACAAATAAATGAAATGGACTACCCCTTACCTGTATGGGTACGTAGATGGGCTTGAAGTGACTTCTCCCTTGGAAACACCCGATTACAGTAACCGCATTTAATAGCCGATGGGGATGTTGACCCCTCAATCATAAGCGTTGTCAACGCTTCCGATCGTGGACGTCCACGACGATTTTCCCGGACATCGTTACCATACTGTAATTGTTGTACGGCTGGCGGACGGGTGGATACCCCTCCAGTATATTCCGGTGATCCAAATGTTGTTGATACATTGCTACCACCACATGAGCTCGACGGACTTGTTGGATCGTCCGGCCACGGGGACGGGGAGGAATTTGTGGATGCCGGTGGGCGATAGGTGTCAGTTACATCTATTTGTTCACCGGTTGTATTGATTGTGTTCCATGGGGATGACATGTAGCCACTGCTATCACTACCCGGTGGACTACTGGCAAATGAGGCTAACGTACGAACACGTTTCGGGGTATTTAAAGCCATTTAAACATTTATATTTTTAATCAACAATTTTAAAAATGTTTCTTTCCGAATCCGACACAAACAGTAAACATGGGGGAAATGGGAAAAATTCAACAAAAATCACTTACAACAAAGAGAAAACAAATTACTTTTATTCCTGATCCTCAATTCAACTTTTAAATTGACATTTTCACCGTTTATTTAATTAATTTTTAAAGAAAATTATTTTCCTCAACTTTTTTCCGCAACAAATATTGTCAAACTGAAGCCAAGCACGCAAATTAAAGACCCAGACGCAGGAAGCATCCATATAGTCTGAATATGTCATGTTTATGTAAGCTTGCTCTGTCAATTGAGTATTTCTTGCTTAGAGAAATAATATACTCTAAGATTTCTTGCATTTAATAATTACGTGTTCACCGTTCTCTAACAACATATTACATAGTTCACAATTGTTTGAATTTATAATTTGTATTATTTTTTATTCCTCACATACGCGATACTGACCTGCAGATTTAGTAGGCGAGGTTATGTTGACTCTTTTTCCTGTGGATTGTCTTCTAGGAATCGCCGCCTATTTTTTAATTTTTAGATTAATTTCTGGTATTTAATTGAGTTGTTTCGTTGTATTCATCGTCGACTTCCTTTCTTTTGAACCCAATTGAAAAAGATACTAAAATTAAATATTAATTAAGTTAAAGTTAAAGTTATATCGATGGATTCAAGTGAAATGTCTTTTTTTCCATATATTTCCAAGGCGGTTCCATTTTGAATTTCTTAATGTTATGAAGAAATCACCGTCTATAAAGACTGCCACCATTAGATTGCATAGTAGATTGCCATAAGTAGATTGGGTTGATATCATCTCCCTCCATTTATAAATAGTTAGCAACCGTTATTCTATCCTCATCCCATCTAAAAACCATCAATATTTACAGCAATATGATCTGAAATGAAAAACAAACCCTCATCCCAACATGTCTGATTGATGCGGGGGAGTGGATGCTGAACAATTCTCTCTCGATTCGAAAACTGCGCAATAAGTAGAAAATTACCCATCTGCAATTTCTTATATCATTCAAATCTCCGCATCCCAATCAAAAAAGTGTTACCTGGAAACCTAGAAAGGAAAATGTTATTAAATTTTCGTTATTTTCGTGAAATTCGTGTTGTGAAATTATTGATAATAATAACGGTAATTTCAACGTTTATCCTCTTCACCATTTACTACTACAAAAATCCTGAAGACACCATTCCATCAGCTCCATTAAACCCGGGAACAAATCTACCGCCCTATCCGATCGTAAAGCCCCGAATCCATTTAGTTAATACCGGTAATGGACTGGCGAATGAATCAAATTTATCGGTAGGAAATCCCGAACGATGGGATGACGTTAAGGTTCGTAATCGAATAATACGGGATAAGATTGAACGATTAACGGCACATAATAGAGAATCAGGCGCTAATCTCCTATCGAATTTGTTCGGATTGGACAGTCCGTCAATGGTTGCGAAATATTCGACGGGAAATATTCACATCTTTTATGTGGCGCCAGTTCAATGGTCGATACCGAGAAATTTAACCAATCAAAGTGAACGAATTGGCACAGAACTTACCGTCCAAAATGTTAGAGAACCGAACATTATTTTCTATCCGTTTCACGGATTATACACGACAAATGAAGATATTTTACGAATCCATTTTCAGGAGATTAAAAATCTCGGGATTGAAACCATAATATTGACTTGGAACCCATTGATGGTTTCAACAGAATTACTAACAGAAATATTCACCATTTCTCACCTGTATCGGATCCAAATTTCTATTGAAATTGATGATTATCCGGGACGATCCGTTGAAACGGTTCGGGGAAATTTCGATTATTTTTTAAGGAATTTCTTTACGAATCCGGCTATGTATAAGGTGTGGTCGGTTCAGAAGAAAAGTTTCCTGAAGTTGTTTTACATAAAAGATGTAAATTTAATCCCAGAAACTGATTGGATGATGTTGTTGACGGATAAAGGAGAATTAACGATTCGTTCGGCGATTGAAACGTTGGTTCTAGGTCATGTTAGGTTAGTTAATATCTAACGACTTTTATATTAGATATTTTGTCACGATTTATTTGTAGCGCCCGCAAACATTCATCGATAATTCGTCGTGGCGGTTTTAACGGTTTCTACACCCGATTAACAAGTAACGGTGCCACCTATACGAGTACCTGGAAAAATTGGTCGTCCCTGAAAAAGTTCGCCGATAAGTATCGGCTCCTGTTCATACCAACAGTCGGTCCCGGTTACAATGAACGTAAGAAACAACCGAAAGTGGGCGGTATGCGTCGCCATCGCACCAACGGACAATATTATGGTGTTGGATGGCGGACAGCGATGTCTGTTCGCGCTCAATACATCTCGATCGGTAGTTATAATGACTGGCCGGCCGGCAATCAAATTGAAGCGGCCGTTACGAAAATCGGTTACAAAGACTATCAGCCGGGGAATCCAACAAAGTATTTAGATTTGACGAGACATTGGGTGCAGGAGTGTATCAGAACGAAGGAGAATTTGTTGGGGAAGGGGTGTACGGATTGGTTTAATAATACAATTTGTTAATAATTTAATTTTTTTTAGAAAAAAAAATATATTTTTAAGGGGTTTGACTCTTAAGAAATCGTTAACAATTTAATTACTTCTTTAATAACCCATTCCAAACATTGTTTCTTGATATCTATCGCCAGATATGATAAGAGAAACTTATAGTTTTTCTACTAATTTACAATATTATGAGATAACGATCAGTAGATGTCTAGAATTTGATAGTCAAATTGCATGTTTCTTTCTGATAAATATCTACAATACATAAAAATTGCCTAATTAATCAATTTCAATTGATAAAGACGGGATAATATCCTATAAAAGTCATTGAATTTCATTTTAATTGGTGTATTGTACATTGACAAGTCAACCAGTTCAAGTTAAAACGAATAAAAATTTCCAACAAAATCAACAAGATGCGCGCTCTCCTTGTTTCATTCTTCTTCGTAATGATCGGTTTGGCTTTCGTTCAATCCACACCCGGTAAGTTGTCCGCTAATATCCCGTAACTTTATTACAATTTTAACGAGTATTTATCGTTCAAAATAGCTGGTAACGAACGTGACATGATCGTGGGTGATGTAAATCGACCAAATGATAATGTAGTAATTCCCGGCGCTGGATTACCGGCCCCAAAAACCGGTGCTAGTGGATGGACTCATACCGCAGAAATGTGCAGTGACATCTGTTTCCGTACCGGTCATCAAACATTCACATTCTACACAACGAATCTACGGTGTTATTGTAAATAGATACATTCACCGATTGACCGGAAAATACTGAATCACAAAAATTGAAAAAATGACTTATCTTTTAAGTAGAATTTTAAGTACAAAAAAAAAAAAAATATACGCAAATAATGTGTTATCGTTCAAAGTGATATGAGATAATTAATAAAATAAGATATGCTAATGTGGGTTATCCTAAAGGTCTAAGAAAATGATGCCGTATTTCTTTTTTGACAATCTACTTAGGGGGCTCGACCGGATTAGTTATGATACGATATACTAGAATTTAATATTGTTTCTCTGATTGATTGATGATATCTGATACAGTGACATAATTGTGTCAATGGAATTGTAAATGTAGCTAGCTGGAAAATTTTGAGTTAATAGGGAGGGCGATGAGGAAGACTGACTACAAATAAATTTTAATTAATTGTTTGTTGTCAAAATCCATTAAAAATTTCAATGTAATTAGGAAGAGATTAAGATAAGCTTGCGGTAAACAAGTCGTCGTAAACAAAGAAACAAATATTTAGTCAGGAAATTATTTATATAAAAAGATGGTTTCTAACAAAAAACAAACTGTAATTAAATATATTCTAACGAGTAAACTTCATACTTTCGGAATAAAAAATGTTTAAGAAAGCGATCTTAATTTTGTGTATAATTGGATTGGTAAGCTTCACCCAATCAAATCCAGTCAATTCGGATAAATTGATATCGGACACATTCTTCGAGAAATTTGATAGTTCATTCCAGCCGAAGGATAGTAGTTTCACGAACAGTAGAAACATTTGTCGCCTAACGTGTTTTCATGCTGGTTACCAATATTCATCGTATGCGAATGGACGATGCTGTTGTAATGATCGACATCTTGAGCCGATATTGTCGAATTGTCTTTAGGATATAATTTTTAAAATTAATTTTATTTAATTAAAATACATTTAATTCTTATAATTTAATTATATGAAAATATTGTTTTATTTCTGGATTTTAATAACCTCTGGTACATCAACTGTTCTTTTGGTGTACCCCAATCCGAATCCGGATCGGATTCTACAATCTCCTCACTATACTCTTAGGTTTAATTTTGCCTCATTCAATTTTCCGCTTCCTTAACAGAATTTTCCAAAAATGTAAAGTCTACGGAGACTGTCAGGGAAATTCTATAAAATCGAAAGTTCGTGTCGATTTTCTAAACAAATCTTCTTTGTTAATTACATGGAAATAATTTGGCGTCATTAGATAAGAATTTTTTTTTTGAATTTCCATTCTTAGAAATTGTTTGGAAAATTTTGATAAAAAGTTTGAAAAAAATCAATCGAATTTATATTGACTCTTAGAATTTGATTTCTCACGTGATTTTAAATAAATATATGTTGTGAGGAGACCCCCTTACCTCATGATGTTGGCAGATCACATAAGTAATTCAAAAGTTGGCAAGAACAGAGATATTTTATGAAAACCGTTAATTTTTTAAAAAAATTTTCTTAAGATAATCTCTTCGTTAATTACTAAGAAAAAATTTGGCGTCTTTAAATTGTACATTTTTTGCGATTTTTTTTTGTTAGAAATTTATAGGAATTTATCACATTTCTTGCAATTCGATTTTTGACGAGACTTTAAAAATATGTTGCGTTGACACCCCCTAACTTTATGGTATTGATAGGTGACCCAAGTCATCCCCTATTGGAATCCAATTCGAAATTTCCAAATTAAAAATTTTCCGGAAAATTATAATTGTTTCCCTGATCAGTAACCGTTCTTGCCGGTACACTGTTATATCGACCTCCATAAAATCAGGTTGTTATTTGATGAGAAAAGTTTGGTCTGTAACCCTTAGGGAACAGTATTAAGAGTAAATTACTAGTTTACTGTAAACGGTTAATTTTTAATTACAATATTTTATCTTATCTTTAAATTTTCATATCAGTAAATTATCGCAACAATTATTTGTAAATAGAAAAATTGAAACAAGACTGGTTATTGAGCTGATTTTTACAGTATCGGGACAAATGTTATTTTTATTTCTCTACCATTTTATATACATTTCTTAAGGAGGACGTTTCCTTCAAAACCGCTTGATTCGAACCTGAACCCGGATCCCATCTTAAATGACTCCTTAAATTTAAAAAACCCCCGAACTGCGTCTCATATTTCTCTGATCGATCCGTAGAATATACTCCAGGTTAGTGAGGGCCGATTCAATCGATCGCTTCAATTTAATTTCTAAGGTAATCAACCGAACATTATAATTTTGTAAATCTTTCATCATTCGGAACAGTATCGGTTTGTCGGTGGTATCCGGTGACGTTTCACCGACCATTTGGAGCGATTCAATGGACGGTATCGGTGAATTACTTGATGATGAACTTGAGGGTTGAGTTGACCTCGATCTATTATCGAATTGATATTCGGGACCATTATGTCGGATATTTAATATTTGAATGTGAATTAATGATTGATTGAGGAGGCGGCGAATTTTCGCACATTCATTTATTGCTGAATTCAATTGGGCCAGTTCGGAGACAATCATTCTATTTAAAGTTTTTAAATAAAATATAAAATCTACTGTGACTATTCTGTAAATGGAGAAGACTTGATCTTAATTTTTACTTTTATTTATTTCTTTAATTTTTCTTTAAAAATTTATTGTCAGACTGAGTTTTGGAACCGTGAGATAATTATTTACAAAATTTTGATTAGAGATTCCATATATATATATGTACACAACGCGCAAACATTAAAAACAATAATAAATAAATTAGAACATGGCTTGATTATATAAAAATATTTTTCTTAACGTCATCCCTTAACGTTCGACCACAAACACTACCCCGTCATCAAATTTTACCAAGCGTAGTTAAAGCCTAAACCATTGGAGTAAGTCATATGGGCAACGGTGGGTGCTGCTGAATAGGCAACGCCTAATAAACCAGCTGGTGCTAATGTTTTTGGTCCGAGTGGGGAAACATAACCAGCCGTTGCAATTGCTGGATGTCCGTATGTTGAAAGTGGTGTGTATCCATGAGCGATGGGTGCCGCATATCCATGTGCGATCGGTGCTGCATATCCATGTGCGATCGGTGCTGCATATGCCGGGGCGATGGTACGTAATCCAGGATTACTGACTCGGACGTCCGATTTACTGACCGATGAAAATGGGGTGTCAATTGTTTTTGAATATGTGGACACCTGTCCCAAATTACCAAAGCTACGGTAGATATTTTGATTTTGACTCGTTATAGCGGGAGTTTGAAGGTATTGGGCGCTGGCCGCAGCTACGAGGGCAACAAATGTGATAAACTAATCGAATAAATAAATAAATAAATAATTTCGGTCCAAGAATTTAATTTTTTTTTCTATATTATAAACACATACCCTGAACATTTTCTCGGATATCTCTCGTTTACGGTTACACAAAAAATTTAAATATTAAATTCAAGACTGCGGTTCGCTAGCAACTGTACTGGATCGATTGAAATGCAACGGTTTTTATATTCAAGAAAATATTCTTGTTTTTCTTAATAAAAGTCTTAATTCCTCATTGCATTTTCTGGGTGTTGGTTGTTAAAATTTATTTCTTTTTCTACATTTTTTTTTAAATTTCAATTAAACTATATTATGTTATTAAAATTGTATAATTTTTAGCGTATAAGATACTTAAGAGACCCCCAAATGGTCTTTAAAGATTTTTTTTTTATTTCGTAGGCCTATAGACAATGTATATGTTACAATGTATATTGCATTTGTGGCCGCCCTCCATTGCAATTTCAATTGCAATTACATATATATGCCACAATAATCTATATATACAAATTCATTAAAAATACATTTTTGCCAGTAATTTTAATATATCGATTATATATGGATATTTAACCTTTTCTTTTTAAGATCTGTTTTAATCAGAGCCGAAATAAAGTTTAGGCTGCCCAGAAAATTAATTAAATGCCAGATTCGCCCCTGATTAGCGAAATAGAATATTATTATTTTAAATTTGGGATACCCAATATGACATCCCGTCTCCTAAATTTATTTGAGTTTGGATTAAACTTCTATCTAAAATCACGAGCTATCTCTGTAATTCATTCCATTATCATATCGGTTATACATATATTTTATTACCAAATGGAATGAAATAATAATAAATAATGAAAAAAGAAAATAATCCGGCTACCTTTAGCCTTCTACGCCTGCGTATTAAGATCAAGAAATTATAATAATTGTCTTGTTGAAAATTGATATTAGCACGTATACTTACGTGGTAAATTGATCTTATAAGATTATGAGCGGCATATATAGACGGCGTAAGTATTTACGCAAATCAATTACGTGAGGTTTTATTTCTTAAATGAGATAATTTGTCAAAATAAATAATTAAAAATTTAATGAACGATTATATTTTATGTAAAATTAAGTTTGTAATTAATAAATTATATTTTAATTTTATTTAAATACAAAAGATACTTATTTAGATATAAAATTGGATTTTATTTATATTTTCAGGATTTTTCCCAACGTTTCAGTCCTCCCGATATTTTTCCTGCCAGATATTTGTATGGTATTTTTGTTCTAATTTCCCGACCTTTTCCAAACTTTTCTGATTATTACCCGCTTTTGGTAAATTGTCTCTATTTTTTCAATTGGGTTTTCGGTCCTCCAACTTATATCCGATTTTTCTAAAATTTTCTCGATGCTCTTGAAAGGAAGTAGAACTCCAAGTCATTTTTAGCCAAAAGTATGGAAAGCTCAAGGCAAGCCAAAGAAGTCTTGCTAGAAATCGTTAAAGCTGAAAGAGACTAGGGAAAGATAGATTTTACTCTTAATGGAAAAAAATTCCGGAAAATTCGTTAGATTTAACTGAAAGTTTTTTCCTGAATGCTTTATTAGGGACTCTAAAATCTAATTTCAGGATTTAAGTAAAAAAAAATTTTTTGAGCCAGTTGTGAGCTTCGGAAAATTGATCATTTTTTTCTACATTTTCAATCAATTTTTTGGCTGCTTTTTCATCATCATTTTGGTAATTAAATTTTAATTAACTGCAACTTTATTTCCTAAATACTGCATTACCTAAACTAACAACTAGTTTCAGGATTTTTTGAAAAAACATTGGGAACATAAGAAAATTATTAATTTTCTACAATCATTTTTCTGACTGTTTTTGGATATTATTTTTTGTTAAGAAAATATGGTCCGATTTAGCTGAAATTTTTTTCTTGAATACTTTATTAGTTAAACTAAAAACCAATTTTAGTATTTTGAAAAAAAAAAATTCTTGAGGAAGTTGTGAGAGATTGACAATCGATTTCTTGACTGTATTTTAATATCGTAATTTTAGATTACATTTTTTATTAATGAAATTTAATTCAATTTAGCTGAAAATTTTTTCCTGAGTACTCCATGAGCACATCAGTTCATAGTAGATAGGTAGTGACGGGAAAGCACTTAATTTCAATTTTGGGATAGGGACTGTTCTAACTGCACTCCATGTTATGCTAAATAAAATAAATTCATGATTCATTTCAAATAAAATACGATCTTTGTCCGGTTTCTCTAATTGAACCACATTTCTGTAGACTGTTCCCTTCAGCTATCGGATTTATATATATTCAAAATCATATACAGAATCTACAGTCCTCGAATAGAAAATTTAAATTTAAATAGATAAATCAGAGATCTAAATTAAGCCCACTGCCTATAAGAATATACGCAAACATATACGAGTATACAGTAAGTCATCTAACAATAAAGCAATTTTTTAAATACATCGGGATTTATAAGATGAAACCTTAGGGTTAAAAAATAAATCCTATCTGAACCGAGGAACGACTGTCTTCTAATTTAAAACTGCACAAAAGTTATGCATTCGCACAATTTATTTATAAATAAATATCAATGATATACGAGGTATATATATATATATATATATATATATTTCTACATTAAATTAAATAATTTGGGTGCGTTAATAGCTTTATAAGAAACAGCAACAACAAAACAATTAACAATTTAACATAAAATTTCAATAATCGGTCCAGTTTCGGTGCAATATTGTATAACTTTGACACAGAAAAACAACGATTAAACGGCAGATAAAAAAAATTCTCTATATAATTATCAGCATTTAGAATTAATTGCCTTCGAATCCTTAATTTCTTATTTCATATAATAAATGTCTAGTCGTATTAATGTATATTACACCAATGTAACGTATTTATTTATTTATTTTTTTTATAATTAACCAGAATAACAACATTGACATTTCTTATATATATTTAATACGATAAAAACTTGAATTTTTCAAATCTGGGTTCGTCGCTTTAATCTTTTGTCTTTTTCTCTCTCTCCGGTCCATTGAAATCGAAATTATCTTGCCGGAATCGTATTTATTCTTGAAAGTTACATAATTTTAAGAAAGTTTACGTAATAAAATATGTTCTGAATCATTTTCTTACTTCCATAAGACTTTTTATTTAATCGATCATGTGGCTAAAAAAAATGACAATTATCTTGGTGACCCAACTTTTTATTTTATTTTTAAATAAAACATTATTTGTAATATAAATAAGAAAAACGTTCTAAATTGGATTTAATTAAAAACAAGAAATTAATGTAGCAATTTAGAAAAAAAATTATTATTAGACGTAGAAATAATATTAAATAAATACGAAAAAAAGTCACCAATTTTGCGACCATAAATTATAATAATTTTGATAAATTGCATTCATTAAATCTGGAAAAAAGTTTTTTTATTTTTAAAAAATCATTAATAATGCAATAAATGTAGATTAATGTTGTTTTATGTAAAACAAGTCACCCAATATATTTTTAATTTTTTACTTCGCTCAATTAATTATTCAATGTAAATTTAATATTATATTCAAATTAATTTACAGAAATAATTAGACAGACAGATGAATTATTATTATTTAGATTTAATATTTAAATCGAAAGATAATTTTATTCAAAATATTTAGGGCGAGATTTAGGGGGCTGACGGTATGAGCAGGGTAGTTTTATAAGTTTCCTTTCAAAATATAAAAAAAACCATTGAAATATTTCTTTTGTTTTCAATAAATTTTTAATCAAAAAGAAAATTTATTTTATAATAAAATATATATACACTCTCAGTCGGTTTTCATCTGCATTCCATCCGCCAAATTACCAAGCGTAATGAGCACCTAATCCATCAAACGAAACATGAGAAATGATTGGAGCATCAGCCGCATACGAGTATGTTTTAGCGGCGGTAGCAATTGGTGTTTGATAAATTGTTGGTGCAACTTGATGAGCTGTGGTATACACCGATGGGCTCTGATGAACAGCGGATGTTGTGTATAAAGTTGGAGCGGCATGAGCGGTGTAGATGGACGTTTGTGGTGCAGCATAAGCAACAGCATGAGTGGGTGCGTAGTAATTGTTTGAGATTCTCGTATCGGCTTTACGGACCGTTGAGAAAGCGGTGTCTACAGCTTTCGAATGATGGGATACGGTACCGGCTAACGAACGTACTGTACTTTGTTGGGTTAATCCAACGGATGGGGTATGGACGTGATGGACTGGTGTACTGTACACCGTACTAACAGCTGGAGCTGACGAATAGGTTAGTTTTGTTAACGGAGCTGATGCGGTGTAAACATGTTCCGTGGGAATGGTTGTCAATTTTGCTGTCGGAGCTGAATATGTATACGTTGCCGGCTGGGCATAGCTTATCGTTTTCGTTGCAACTGGGGCAGATAGTGAACTGTACACATGGCTTACATCAGCAGCTGATGAATAACCGATAGCTGGATGAGATATGGAAGATCCACTATAAGCTAATGGTGCGTTTAAGTAACCAGCTGATGCGTAAGCTACTGTAGCCAAAACAATTATCAATTTAAATGCCATATTTTTGTTGGTTTTTTTTTTTCTTGATTTAATTAAGGAAGTTACTGTTGTTCACTGAATGGACCGATCGAAACTGATACCTTTCTTTGGCCGGACGCTTCCTTTTTATATGATTCGCGAACGATGGATTGAAAATCTCCCCGCCCCGTCTATTATTGATCTGGTTTTATGGATAAGGACCCCCAAAAAATATATTTACTTAATTTAATTATTTTTTTGTACCTTTGGAGGACAAGCAAACAAGAGCATATATACACAAGAAACAACAAAACTATTGGTAACAACTTGTTACACCTTGCAACCAACAAAAAATGGTACATGAATGGTTACCAGTGAATAAAGACAATTAAAAGGCGGGTAATTGTTTTTTTTCTGCATTTTTTTCAATAAGAAATACGCGCATCTGGACGATTTTTTTAAATTTAAATTTGGTAATAAAACAGATATGTATTTCACGGGCCGCTTCTCGGATAATTAATGATTTTTGCCATAACGAACCAATCAAATCTCTATCCCGAGTACCCTCAAGTATTTTGAAATTATCCATAAAACCTTCCCTACTAACAATTCGGTTCTGTTCGTTATTAAATCAATAAGTTAATCTTGACGAGAAAAAAAAAACGGTGAAACAATTAATTTAAAATATTCAAACATATTTTCCAACGCATGACACTTAATTATATGGGCAGCGTGTAAGAGTTTCACACTGTATAACATACAGTTTGGTGTAACCGATAAACGCTGGAATATAAAAACCATCATCGATGAATCTGTATCTGTAGTTTTATGTCCTGAACTGTATAATATTCCAATTACAGTCCAATTACCTAATTACCTACTGAGACACATTTCTGAAAAGGAAACCACCATCCAATATTTCATCTCTTAGGATTGGATGGCGGTTTGGTTGGCGGGAAAGGAAATATGTAAGAAAGGTTGCATAATAATTAAAGAACGCCCGGAGGACTGGTTTTATTTTTTTATATTGCAAATTATTTATAAATATTTTTAAATATAACAAGTAGATCGATTGCGATGATTAATTAAATTGCATCATTTTCAATTTAATTTTTTAATTATTTTTAATGTCGGTCAAGAATTATTTTGACCCAATTTTATTTTATTAAAAATTATAAAGATGTCCTTGAACGACAAGAACGATGGTTTGGTAGATATCGAATATCGAAGAGGTCTTTCGGGGGGATGTAACCTTTCGATAAATTCAATATCAGAACAAAACGAGTTATTTTCTTACATAAAAAATCTTGTTGAAAATATAAATCATTTCGCATTATTTCGCATCAAATGTTAACTGCAAAATCGATGTAATAAAATTAATAAAAATGCGGTAATAAGAGATTAATTTTATTATCTTGACAATTTTGGATTGGACATGGAATAAAACATGTTTAAATGTCACCGAGGGACCGCATATTTTGATTTGATTTATTTTCTTTTGTTGTATCAGTTTTTTGTACTCGCAGTTTTTTTTTTAATTATTTTTAATTGATTTTACAAGCAGATAATTTATTACAATACAAATTACGGTAAATTTAAAATTTATCTTACTCTCTGGAAATTTTAAATTTTCATCTATCAGATGTAACCCTTAATTTTATTAAGATTCCTGGTCAAATCATTTTTAAATCCTTTAACTACCTAAATAAGTAGTTTTTTGGCAAAAACCGTCATCCTTTTTTTGACTATTTCGTACTATTAATTAGTATCGGCGATTTTCGGCCTTAAAAACCTCTAGATGTTCTTTGATCGAGTTGATAAAAAATCTCTTAGTAATTATCTTGCGCAACTTTTAGGGATAATACCGGATATGGGTGGCAGTTTTTCCAGAAATTGCTATTTTAGATTTTTGAGACTCAACGGAAACGACCATAACTCTGTATGAAGGTGCTATAAAAGTCCAAAGATGATTGTAAAGGATGGGGCTACAAACCCTAATAGCACACAATATCTATACAACATCGCAAAATGTCGTAAAAACGTAAAAAAAATAATATTATGTCTAAAA
>JANTOP010066550.1:315-22126 GCA_027564815.1 Symmerus nobilis | reverse complement strand
AAAAGGAAAAATGTTACCAACCCCCCCCCCCCCCCCAAAATTGGTAAAGGCTCGCACTGAGAAATTTGAATATCAGGCATCGCGACATTTGATATTTGATTCGGACTTCCCGATCATTTTCTTCGGATCCGAGAAAATCTAATGATGCAGAAAGTTTATAAATTAGTTGGGAAAAATTACAAAAATATCAAAACTAAACTTGTCGTATAAAAGCTCTGCAAAAACTTTAAAGCTCCGCGAAAGCTTAATTGTCCAAACCTTATTTTGTACGTTTTATAACCGATTTTCCATCCAGATAGCGAAGCGATCCAACAATGAAATTTAAAATTTTCCCAAAAAAAAGCTTCAAAAATCTCGAAAGCTCATTGAAAGCTTAAAAATAAAATCTCATTTTATGTCAATTGGAATCGAATTCAATCCGATTTATTATATGTTAATGAAGTATGGAATTTGCGTCGAAAGCTTATCCCAACTCTATTAAAAGCGCATCGAAAGCTCGAACTTCAGGATTGTTTGAGCAATTTTTAGGTATTATAAGATCTCTCGGAGATTTAAGCCCATTTTTAAAAGCTTCACGAATATCGAGGGATTTTTCTTAAGATATTTCAGGCAATAAGAGCAATTTGGAAGCAATTTGAAGTAATTTAATGAATAATTCAATTCCCTCCCCTGGACCATAGGAGATCTGAAATTGGTAGGACATTTTTGGGACAAAAATTCATTGAATTTATTTAATTTCCTAAAATTCGATGTTTTACCGGATTTAAAAAATACTAATTGTTAGGGGAACCCCTGAAGTTAAGGTACTGATAGATCACCTAATTCATCAACTATTTGAATCCACTTCGAAAATTAGAAATTTTAAATTTCCCGGGAAAGTTAGAACCGTTTTTCTGAAAACTACCCATTTTCCTGGTGTACCCTGTATTAAACCCCTTTAAAATCAGGAGATTGATTTTTTCTCAGAATTTTGTTCTACAATTTTCTCAGAGTAACCTTTTCTTTAATTTCTACTAATCAGAATTTCCGATTCTAATATAGAATTTCCCGGAAATTTAAAGTTGTTAAACTCTCCGTAAAATTCTATGAAATCGGAGGTTTGGGTCGAAATTATCGAAACGGTTGAATTTTTCAAAAAAAAAATTTGCTAACAAAATCTCTTCTTAAATCACTTAGAAATAATTTCGCATTATTAGTTTCGGAAATTTTTGAAATTTTTTTATCTTCGTAAGATGTCAACCAAAAATTAATCTAATTTACTGAATTTCTCACAAGTCGATTTTTGAATAAATTTTAAAAATGTAAGTTGCTAGGGGAGCCCCTAACGTTAAGGTATTGATGGATGACCGAAGTCATCCCCTATTTGAATCCATCCTGAAAATCACCCATTTTAATTTTTCCGCGAATAGGATAATGAATTTTTGGAGTATCTTCAATTGGCCCCTATAAAATTAGGAGTTTGATATTTTAAAAAAATTTCTTTTACGATTTCCCCACTATTCCTTTAGGTTAAATTACGCCGAACCAGAATTCCCGATTCCATAATAAAATTTACAAGAAATTAAAATTCATTCATAAGACTGCCAGGAAAATTGGATAAAACCAAAGGTTTGCGTCGAAATTAAAATGATTGGTTTTTCCCAAAAGAAAAATTTTTTTTACCAAATCTGATCGGTAATTGGTAATTGGTTATCGGTAAAATGCAGTCGAATTACCCCCCCCCCCCCAATCCGCCCTGCCCTGAAATAAGTTTCACGTCTTCATATATATTTTTTATGCAGATAACGATCCTTTAATGAAATTTAAAATTTCCCATAAAATGATTAATAAAACTTGAAAGCTCATTGAAAGATTAAAATTAAAATGTAATTTTATTGAATTTTGAATCGAATTTTTATCCGATCATTGATTTTAAATGAAATATGCGATTTTCGAAGAAAGCTTATCCAAACTATTAAAAGCGCAACGAAAGCTCAAAGTTTTGAAATTAATTTTATACGTTTAATTATCTATTTTCTATCCAAATAGCGATACTTAAACGAAACTTTAACTTTTTCTAAATTAAAGCTTTAAAAATCTCGAAAGCTCATTGAAAGCTTAAAATTAAAATTCCGTTTTATATTATTTGGAATCGAATTTTTATCTAAATCATTAAATTCAAATGAAAAATGAAATTTCCCAGAAAGCTTATGCAAACTATAAAAAGCGTACCGAAAGCTTTGAGTTTTGAATTTGAAATTTTTACGTTTAATAATCCATTTTCTATCCGGATAACGATTTTTCAACCAAAATTTCAAGTTTGTCTAGAATAAAGCTTAAAAAATCTTGAAAGCTTAAAAAATCTTGAAAGCTCATTGAAAGCTTAAAATTAAAATATCATTTTATATCATTTGTTTTCGTTTCATTAAATCAATAAAAATCTATTTTCTATCCAGATATCGGTCCTCTCACGAAATTTCAAATATTTTGTGCAATAGACTGCAGCACACCACTGACTAAACTCCAGGATACCTAAACTAATAGTTTTCAATTGATTTTGTTTATTTATGATACCCAGTTTTGTTCATTAATTAAAGCTTTTTAAAATGAAAAACCAATCCGATGCTTATCCCACAGGAAATAAATAAATAATTTAAAATAAAAATATGTCCCAGAATGGAATTACAAATGAATATTTGTAACATAAAATTCGCAATAGGTTTTAATGTCGAACCAGATGGGATATTTTATATTTACAAATTAATTTTTTTAAAAACATTTTCCAATATATAATTTTGTAATTTTATCGCTTTTCTCTCAATTTTATTTCTGTTTTTTCTGGACGAGATTCGTTATACCACATTTATTTTAATATGAAAATTAAATGAAATTCTTTTTTTGGTATTTTTTATCATCATTTTTTTTATTTAAAATTATGTGTGTTTTACAATTTTCTTTTAAAAGTAAATAAATCGACGACGTACTCTACTTACAAGAAATGTTATAAGAAATCGGGGGACAAGAAAATTTTTATAACTTTTAATGTCTCCTTTGTTCCTTGTGGAGTTCCTTTTTTCTCTGTGTTTTAATAAAAAAAAATTTCTGGCTGTCTCGGTCGTCTGTCTAGTTGATCCGTTGATATGGCTTTTAGATTTTTATTACTTCGAGGGTTTTTTTTCTTGTTCCCCGTTTGCTCTCGCTGGGATATAAAAATGAATTTTAATATTCTTTTTGGGACATTGCCCAACGATTTTTCTTTTATCATCGGGTTTTACAATAAACAGAAAACAATCTGTAGATATTATTATTTCTTGCCACATTTTGAATGGAATACATAGAAATAATTTATGGGGGATACATTGGTATGTCTTGAATTCATTTAACAATTTTATTGTCGATTTTTTTTTGGGATGTAAATTCAATTTTAAAGGACACCCATGTTTTGGTTTACCACAAAAAATATTCGTTTGGTCTCATATAATGGACCGGTCATCATCTTATTGATCTCAATCGAAATTACCAATCTGGGCGTATTTAAATCATTTACAACATATTTAAGCGTAAAGGAAAAACTGGATGACAGAGAGAGGAAAAACTTAATTATACGGTTGGTTTGATTTTCACGAAGCGAACAGTAAAATTGTTATTTATCATTAGGAGGGTATCTTTACTCATTCTTAACCGGTAGAAAAGAAAATTATAAAACTGACAAGCCAGCCTAATGTGTAACGGATAGTGTTCATAAGTAGTATATTTTGGAAGGATATTGGATAAAATCTACCGCATTATTAATACCCAAAAAAAAAAAATAATAAAATAAGACGATCGAAATAAAATAAAGAAAAGAAGGAAAAACGGAAAAGAAAACAAACACACAAAGTGATGAACAGAACATACTTTGGTAGATTGGAAATTAAATAGACAGCCAACAGGCAAAAGAAAAACGGCTTATACCGAAACTGGTAATATTATTTTAATACAATGTTTTCCTTTCATTAAAAAACAAACATTAAACCTCTTGTCCTTTGGTGTACATTATACTTTCAACTGTTTATTTCATCCTTTCCCATACAAACCCCAGAACAATTTCTATAAATAGAAATCAAATAAAACATTGTCTGAATTTTCTTCAAAAATTTACATTTATTTAAATTTTCAAACTACGTCAATTCATGGTTTTTTTTTTTTTTTGGTTTAGAATTAAACGGTTCGTCTAAGGACAGCTCAATTGTTCGATCGAATAATTATAATAATTCTGTATAATTTTGTTATTTTTTAATCGAAATTTTCAGTAAAGAAACCTTTTGAATTTTCGCCTGAATTAATTTCTTGATCCATCTTGAGACAGGACATTGGTAATCTAAACAAAATTCAGTAAAAAAATTTAAATAATTATTTTTTTAGGTTTGGTGCTGAATTGAAAGGTAAGGTAATTTTAAAATTTAGTTTAATTGATTTTTTTTTGGAATAAAAATATGTAATTGAAAGAAATTTAAAATGTCTCTTATTTATTATTATTAATTTTCAACCCAGAAATTAAAATCGATGATTTTCTCATACCAACTTTTGTGTCTGATTTTCTGGTGCATGCATCTTTTTGATGGTGTACCTTCATAAAATCAGGGGGTTAATTTTTTTAAAACTTTGTTCTACAATTCCTTTCCTGTACTCATAAGTTAAATTTTGCATCATCAGATTTTCGAGTTCCTTAGCAAAATTTTCCAAAAAATTTAAGTTTTCGGGAGTCTGTCAGGAAAATTCTATTAAATCCAAATTCGCACCGATATTGATTTTCTTTAATTCTTAATTCTTATTGACTATCTCAGAATTTGATTCTTGACGAGATTAAAAAATATTATGTATTAAATATTATATAAATTCACTCAAGTTAGCCCCGAACCCAATTTTAAATTTTTCTATTAAATCAGGGGATCAATTTATTGAAAAATATTGTTTCAATATTTTCCCCTTTTCCTCGGGAGGTGGAAAATCTAATGACGTAGAATTGTTATTAAATAATCAAGTAAATAATATAAATTCTCAAAATTTGAAAAAATCAACCAGAGAATCAAATGAGAACCTTTCGCAAAATCTTCGATTTTGCCTGAAATTAATAATTGAATTTTCCACGAATTTTCTTCGAAAAATGGAAAATCTGATGACGTAGAATTGATCTCAAATAATCAAATAAGTAAAGGAAATTCCCAAAATTTGAAAAAAATTAACCCCCGAATTTTGGTGAAGGGTGAAATATAAACTTTTAAGAAATGAGAACCTTTCGCAAAATCTTCGATTTTGCCTGAAATTGATAATTAATTTTTCCAAGAATTTTTTTCGGGAAATGGGAAATCTATTAAGGTAGAATTGTTCTCAAATAATCAAGTAAATAAAATAAATTCTCAAAACTTGAAAAAAATTACCCCCGAATTTTGGTGAAGGGTTGCGAATAAACTTTTAAGAAATGAGAATCTATCGCAAAATCTTTGATTTTGCCTGAAATTAATAACTAAATTTTCCACGAATTTTCTTCGGGAAATGGAAAATCTAATGGCGTAGAATTGATGTCAAGTAATCAAGTAAGTAAAGAAAATTCTCAAAATTTGAAAAAAATCAACCCGCGAATTTTGGTGAGAGTTGAAATATCAATTTTTAAGAACTGTCAATCTTTCGCAAAATCTTCGATTTTGCCTGAACTTAATATTTAATTTTTCCAAGAATTTTCTTCGGGAAATGGAAAATCTATTAACGTAGAAGTGTTCTCAAATAATCAAGTACATAAAATAAATTCTCAAAACTTGAAAAAAATCAACCCCGGATTTTTGGTGAGAGTTGAAATATTAATTTTTAAGAACTGACAATCTTTCGCAAAATCTTAGATTTTGCCTGAAATTAATTTTTCCAAGAATTTTCTTCCGGAAATGGAAAATCTAATGACGTAGAATTGTTTTCAAATAATCATATAAATAAAATAGGTTTTCAAAATTTTCAATAAAATCAACCCCCGAATATTGGTGAGGGTTGAAATATCAACTTTTAAGCAATGAAAACCTTTCGCAAAATCTTCGATTTTGCCTGAAACTAATAATTAAATTTTCCACGAATTTTCTTCGGGAAATGGAAAATCTAATGACGCAGAATTAATCTTAAATAATGAAATAAGTAACAGAAATTCCCAAAATTTGAAAAAAGTCAACCCCCGAATTTTGGTAAATTTTGAAAATCAATTTTTAAGAACTGACAATCTTTCGCAAAATCTTCGATTTTGCATGAACTTGATAATTGATTTTTCCAAGAATTTTCTTTGGGAGATGAAAAATCTAATGACGTGAAATTGTTCTAAAATAATCAAGTAAGTAAAGTAAATTCTCAAAATTTGAAAAAATTAACCCCCGAATTTTGGTGAAGGGTGACATATAAACTTTTAAGAAATGAGAACCTTTCGCAAAATTTTCGATTTTGCCTGAAATTAATAATTAATTTTTCCAAGAATTTTCTTCGGGAAATGGAAAATCTAATGACGTAGAATTCTTACAAATCAATTGAATAAATAATATAAATTCTCAAAATTAAAAAAAAGTCAACTACCGAATTTTGGTAAGGAGTGACATATATAAAACTTTTTAGAACTGAGAATCATTCGCAAAATCTTTGATTTTGCCTGAGATTAACAATTTCACTTACACTCTTAAGTTTAATTTTCCATTTCCTTGAAAGGCTATTCCAGAAATTCCAATTTTCCGCAAAAAAATTCTATAAAATCGAGGATTTTAGATTAAAAAAAAATCAGGAACCGTTGATTTCTTTTCTAAAAAAATTTTTTAAAGAGAATCTCTCCGTAATTTAATGTGAAATAATCTGGCGTCTTTCAATTTGATATCATTTAGAAATTGTTAGGAAAATTTTAGAATTTTGGCATGATTTTTAAAATACATGTTGTGAAGAGACCACCTGATCTTTTGGTATTTACAGATCACACAAGTTATCCCCTATTTGAATCCATATATAAATTCAGAGAAACCATATTAAAATCTATTTTTTATTAATTTTTTTATTAAGAGCTTTAAGAAACTTTTAAAAAGCTTTTCCAAAGCTTTTAATTAAAATAAAGATTTATTCATTATCAAACCAATTTTATCTCGCAATAAATGAACTTAAGCGAAATCGGAAATTTGCGTCTCCAAAAAGCTCCGTTGAAAATTCAAATCTTTACGAAAGCTTCAATGAATTGAATTGAATTGAAGACAAATTATAACCAAATTTGGATAATGTGAAATTTCGTGAAAGAACCGATATCTGTATAGAAAATAGATTTTAAAACGTCAAAAAATTGAGTTCGAAACGTAGAACTTTCTATGAGCTTACAATGAATTGAAGAAGCTTTTAGTAAAAATGTAATATTTTATCCAACTTTAGTGAATCGAATGTAAGTTAGATTCCAAATTATAAAAATATATTTTTATTTTAAGCTTTTAATGAGCTTAAGAAATTTTTAAAGCTTCGTTTTCGAAAAAGTTAAAGTTTCGTTATAAGGAATCGTTTTTTGGGATAGAAAATAGATTTTAAACATAAAAAAATTAAGTTTGATTCTTAGAGCTTTTGTTACGTTTTTAATAGATTGGATATGCTTTATTATTGATTGAATAAAAATTTGATTCGATTTTATATAAATATGACACATTTTAATTATAAGCTTTCAATCGAGATTTTTTATTCTTTTCGTTACCTTCAATGACCTCCATATCGATCTTTCATTAATTTTACATTACTTTGCAGATCTGCAAGAGATTAAAATTTGATCTTAATTTCTAGTAATAAAATCTCTGTTTATCTAGAAATTACCTCGATTTTCATGAAATTTTTCACCTCATATTTTTCAAATTTTTCGATTTCTCTTTTTATCTAATTTTCCTATTTTGTGGCCAAATTTTCCCAATTTTTGAGATTCATGAGTCGAATAATCAAAAATTATCGAAAATTATCAAAAGAAAATGCTCAGAATGGATCCTAAAAGAGTCCGGAGAAAGCCGGAAAATGTTGAAAAACCTATGAAAAGCCAGAAAACGTTGGAATAGTTGGGAACAGTTTGAAAAAATGGAAACAATTTAGAAATTATGGGAAATAATTCCCGTAGTCTATAAAATGCCTGGAAACGCGGCAGAAATTTGGGAAAAATTTAGGAAAAAACCGAAAAAGCTATAATAAATTCAATAAAAAATACAATACAGTAATTACAATAAAAAAAATGGATAGGTTCCGCAGTCAGAAAATCGGATTCCGGACTCAATGGTAAATGATTCCCTTGAGGACGAAATATACTATAACAAGAATCTCTCGAATTGGACAACGTAATTTGATATCATTTTACTTTTCAATTTCATTATTTTTATCTTTTTTTGTTAATTAAAAAAATTTCATTGAGTGAAATTTATTTTTTGAGTGAAATTTCTTAAAATGGATTTTTCATTTTTATCCAACTTTTAAATGAAATATTTTCACACCGAACATTTTTTTTTTTGGAGCCAAAAATTTTTGAGTGGTTTATTTTTTTGTTAAAGTTAGTACACTCGATTTATTTATATTTAAATCGAAATTCTTTAGCAAGTCATTTTGATCTGGATGTTTCGTCCCCCTTCCCCTTCCCCTGGCGGCTGAGTGAAACAGGGAGGGAGAGGGGAACGAAACGACCAGAACCAAATTATGGATCCAAACAAAATATCGATGTGAAAACATTTCATTTAAAAGTCTGATAAAACTGAAAAATCGACTTTACGAAATTTCACTCAAAAAATAAATTTCACTCAATGAAATTTTTTTTTGTTAATATAGTAAAAAAACGAGTTCTGAATTAAGATAGAGAAATTAATGGCAAATTACCCCATTAAAATTGACCCCATGGGGTGTATTATAAAAGCAGTGAAAAGTATTAAAATAAACGATTTTGTATCATTTTATTGTTCAATTTCAACAAATATTTTTCAACAATTTTTAATTGAAATATTTATTTTTATCAATCTATTTTTTATCATTAAAATATGTTCCGTAAAACCATCATAATTAAATAAATATTTTGTTCCAAGAATTATTAAAATGCTGAAACAATTTTAATGAAAATAAATCGAATATTATTAATTTATTATTTACACTTTTCAACCAAATTTTCTATTACGAATTGTTAATGGAATCTAATTAATAATTATACCAATTTTTATGTGGGTTTCTATTAAATATGAAATTGATATAGTTTTAGCTGAAAACTATACAACCGAATATTTAATATTGGTTAACTAAATTATAACAGCATATTGCACATTATGATTATCATCGTGTGAATTCCATTTGCCCTTATAACAATTAAGTGCCGCTCTGTGGTATGGATAATTGAATATATGGATTTCAAATTGTTATAATCCAAATCTATGTATCAATGACTTAAATAAATACTGAAGTATTATTCAATTGCATAATATCCGACAAAAATTGTAATACTAATAACAAATATGTACTTTTTGAGTGCGGAACTATAAGTGTTAATCCATCGTGTGAATGATGGAACCGTACGCAATTCTCTTCATTCTACGCATACCCAAATATCTTACCCAATCGTATACTGAAAATATCATAAATTGAAAGCAATATAAGAAATATTAACAAGTCAAGTTGATCGTTTTCTATTATTATTAATATTATATCAACTAAGTATTTATTCATTATTCAAATACCGTATATTTTACAGACCGTAATACAACCGGGTAATATGGAGAAACGAGTTTAACATACCAAATACAATATGATAATGTTCAATGTACGTATGGTATGTTAAGCCATGCAATCTTATTACAAGATGACAAATAACAAAGTTATGTTCTGTTCAAGAATCTTCAAAGCTGAGTGAAACGGTAGGGGGACACGAAACACCCAGACCGAATTGACTTACTAAAGAATTTCGATTTAAATATAAATATATCGGGTGTACTAATTTATTTTTTTCGATAAAAAAAATTTCACTCAAAAATTTTTTGCTCCAAAAAAATTTTTCAGTATGAAAATATTTCATTTAAAAGTCGGAAAAAGAAAAATCCATTAAAAAAAATTTCACTCAAAAAATAAATTTCACTCAATCAAATTTTTTTCATTAAAAATAAATTTCAATTGAAAAGAAAAATATTTCACTCATTTTAATTTTATGGATGAAATTGTTAAGACACCCGTCTGTTAAAGATTCATTTCGTAAGTGAATAATGTACTCGCCGTACGTGTGATATTCGAACTTTCGACAAACATTTAAACGGATGGTTGGCAATCAGACATTTTCTTCTCTGTCACTGTCTTTTAAATAAATGCACTTTACACAATATATGAGGGTTTTATTATTTCAGTAGAAAATGCAGAAAGGAGATGGTTTAAAAGTAACATTAGTTATATTCAGAGAACTGGAATAATTGGATACTTTTCAATATACTCTTCGGATGCCTTAAAATCTCAATCTTCAAAATGTCTAAACAAAAGTCGACAAAGTAATCCGAAAGTCAATTTAAGTGACAGTATATAATATCAATTAACATGAAAATGCAATGTGTGTGAGATTAAAATACTACTTACTGGGGGTATAGTATTAAGCCTTAACTATAAATATATTCCCATACCCACCCCACCTATCACGTAAGTGGGGATATAAGATAGATTCTCCAGTTGAAAAGCATTTAATATTTGCATTGCTCCTTGTAATCGTATATTTGATTTGAAAATTTTGTATGCGACTATGTTAATTGAGTATAAGGTGAGAATGGTGATTTTCCATCCTTTACTTAATGTGGAAAATTGAAAATTATACAATTCGGATATAGAAATTGAAACAATAGGGTAGTTTTGAAAGACAAATCATGTTTCGGGAAATTTTCTCCCTTTCCTTTCTGTAAATATAATCCGATTGTAAGATAACCGAAGAATCGGTTCAATTCAATTGTTCAAATCCAATTTCAATTCGGAAAATTTAAATTAAAATATAAAAGGAAATTTTCATTTACAAACTCGCAAATCTTATTAATTTTCTTTCGATTTTCCGCATAATGTGGCAGTAAAAGAAAATTGGAAATGCGGTAAATGCATGCCAACTTTTTCTGATATACGCCTGGTACATTGTAGATTAATAATTTCAAGTCACTTAATAACCACCCTAACTTCTATTTTAACCACTTAACGAATCCATTTAAAAATTATGTAATAAGTGGCGTGCGGTCATCCTCTATCATACGCCTTTGCTTTATTCTAGTGCTATTACTAGATTGCAATGCCGAAGGGCCGAATATTTTCTTCGGCCGGAAAAAAATGTAAAAACGCAGAAAGTTGCTTTGATAGTTAGGTAAAAATACAAAAATTAAATATTTCGGAAAATCTGAAATTTATCTAAGACAAATTAATAACTCGTAGAGACTCGCACCGAGAAATTTGAATATCGGACATCGCGACATTTGTTTCCGGGTTTCCCGATAATTTTCTTCGGATTAAAAAAAATGTAATGATGCAAAAAGTTGACAAATTAGTTGAGGAAAAATAGAAAAATATCAAAGCTAAATATTTCGTACAAAAGCTCTGCAGAAACTTAAAAGCTCCCAGAAAGCTTTATTTGCCGAACCTTATTTTTACATTTTAAAATCTATTTTCTATCTAGATGACGATTTTCTAATGAAATTGGAAATTATTCCGAAGTAAAGCTTTAAAAATTTCGAAAGCTCATTGAAAGCTTAAAATTAAAATGACATTTTCTATGATTTGGAATCAAATTTTACTCTGATTTATTAAATTTAAATGAAATATGAAATTTTCGCAGAAAGCTTATCCAAAGTATTAAAAGCGCTTCGAAAGCTCTAAGCATCGAACTTAATTTTTTACGCTTAAAAATCCATTTTAAATCTCGATAACAAGTTTTTAAGGAAATTTTAACTTTTCCAAGATAAAGCTTTAAAAATCTCGAAAGCTCATTCAAAAGCTTAAAATAAAGATAACTAAATAAAATGTATATAATTTTGTGGAAAATTTTAAATTTCAAAATTTCAACTACCTCCCATTTAGGGGATGTTTTAATAGAGTTCGAATCCATGCTATTTCTCGGCCATACAGTTCGACAGAAATATGAAATTTTCCCAAATAATTACCAATAATTTTCTAGAGATTTTCTAGAAAAAAATAGCTGATTCCTCGGTCATTTCGAAATAAAACTATGATAGAATTATCGTAAATAAATCAAGATAATAACAATAATACGAGAAATGATTGCAGGACATCAAATTATAAAAATTATTTTCATAATAATTTCCTTTACAATTTTCCATTCAGAAAATTGGCCAATACATGTCGGAAAATGGTTATAAATAATCCTTCCGGATTTTCAAAATATTCCATTATATTTTTAAATTTAATTTCAGATAAATACATAATTAAATTTCGGGCTCGAGATGGTCAGAAAAATTTTTAATAATAACTTTCCGAATATTTATCTTGTTATATTCATGGATTGCAATTTATTTTCCATATTAGGAAAATCGGGGAAGGAAATGCAGTTCCTGGTTTTAATATTTTCAAATATTAAAATATGTTTTGACAGGCATCCAGCAAGGTACGAGTATTTTCATGGATAACCTTTAATATCTGGTTAATATATGTCAACATTATATTTAATAAAATTATCTAAAATTTAAAACATAATCCTAATCTCTAAATTCCATATATGGTTATCCCTAGTCAAATTGAATTAAATTTTATAAGTAACAGGATTTAAGCTTAACATATCCCTGCTTACTATTGTTATCTTTCGGTAGATGGAATTTAATTTTAATTTTATATCCTGATGGATGCCAAAAATATTTTCTCGCTACCTCTATGTTTAAGATAAAATTATTTTAATTATAAAATGCATTATTTGAAATGATGGCAACAATAATAAAAGTTCAAACTTTCAGGAAAATATATTATATGAAAGCTTTATTATATACATACTCATCACTTCATTTATTTAATAAAAAAAATTTGAATTCATTTAATATGATCAGACGAGTAATAATCTATTAATTTTTCTTATTAAATTATTATAGCTTACAGCTGATGAAGCTTTTGCAATGATGCTGTTTACTATTGCTTTCAGTTGATGAAGCTGAAGCTTTGGCAACTTCTCCGAAGTTTTTGTTTATAAATTTTAAATTTCGATTTGAGCTTCTAAGTTCTCGTCGAACTTTTTTTAGGAAAATTTAGAATTTGATTCAAACTAAATTAAGCGGAAGGAAAATAGATTTCAAAAATACCTACCAGCTTTAATTTTTTTTTCAAAGCTCTCAGTAAGCTTTTTAATAGTATGGAAAGCTTTTGTTAGATAAAATTCTTTATGTTGTTTCCATAATTTTTTGGGACGGAAAATAGATTTTATAACGTTAAAAAATATAACTGAAACGGTAAGCTTTCAATTTGATTCAAAATTAATTAATCGAATGAAAAATAGATTAATACTAATAAGCTTTCTATTTTAAAATCTTATATATTCGGGTAAGTAGTTAATTTAATATTTTTTTAAATTATTTTATTCAACTTTTTTATCTTCTGTTCATATCAAATTTGAATGGTTAATCTCCGGTAAGAATAATTAATGATTTCATTAGGAAAATCTAATTGATTTAGCTGAGAATTTTTACCTGAATACTTAATGACGTAAACTAAAAACCTATTTCAGGATTTTGAGGAAAAAAATTATTATGAATGAATTATGAATTTTTCATAATTTTCCTGATTATTTTTGATCAAAATTTTCAAACCCAAAAATGAAAAAAAAAATCGCTAAAATCGATTGAAATTTTTGCCCTCAATGCTTGATGAGGTAAACTAAAAAAACAATTTCAGGATTTGGGAGAAAAAAAATATTTCTGACCGAGTTATGATTTTTTAAAAAATTCTTGTTTTTAGTCAATTAATCTGCTTGGTCAAAAAAATTGATCAAAATTTTGAAACTACAAGATTAAAAAAAAAAAAGTCGATCGAATTGATTGAAAACTTTTTCATTAATACTTGATGACGTAAATTAAAAACTAATTTCTGGATTTTGAAAAAAAAAATTTTTGGAGCAAGTTTGATTTTTTAAAAATTAAAAATCTTTAGATCCATTTTGATCACAATTTTGAAATGGGTTTTTTCTTAAAAATACTTGGCTCAATTAGGTTGATTGTTTCTTTCCTGAATACTTGAAGAGGTATAAACCAAATAATAATTTGAGGATTTTGGTAAAAAAAATATGCCGGACCAAGAAATGATTTTTTAAAAATTCTTTATTTTCTCTAAGTTAATTTTCATGCTCATAATTTGATAAAAACTATTAATTAATTGGATTTTTTTGGGAAATAATCACTCGATTTGGCTAGAAGTTTTTTCCTGAAAAAACTGTAAAAAATATTCCAGTAAAAAATTCAAAATTAAGTACAAAACGTCTGTTACTGGAATTTTAGTTTTTCTAAGTTATGTACAGTTATGTTTAAAAACATTTGAACATTAACTTACCTCCGAAATTGGTAAAAAAAAAAAAAACAAAGAAATACCTCCATCAAAAAATTTCAGTTAGATTAGTTAGCAACTCAAAAAAATTTCATTTTTATTAGATTTTTATTAAATTTCCCACATACACTTCAAATGAATGACTTTTGACCAGCGAAAAAGTAAAAAAAAAACCTAAGAATATCAATTTACCTTGTTCAAGTAAAATTATGTTACAGGATATGTCTTATGAAAAACTCTATCACATTCTTCCGGTTTACTTATTACAATTCCCATACTAATTTTATTTATTTTAAATTTTATATGGAAGTATTAAAATACCCTTGATGTTAGGCGCTGAGCACCTCTGTTTTATAACCAAGAATATGGTCTTTATGTAATACAAGAAACCTCAAACTGGTATCCATGATCTTTTTCGAGATATAAAATATTTTAATAAAAAAAAATACATTTGTAATGGTAAGCTTTCTTTGAGCTTTCATGTTTGCGCTAAGCTTCTCGCGGAAAATGAAAAATTTTATTCAAAATTAATTAATCGTATCAAAAATAGATTTAAAAAATTTCAATATTAATTTTTGAAAAGCTTTCATTAAGCTTTTTATTGTATAGAAAACTTTTGTTAGATAAAATTCTCAATGTTGTTAATATAAAATTATTTGGACGGAAAATAGATTTCAAACTGTTTTTAAAATATATCTAAAACTTTAAGCTTTCCTTGAGCTTTCATATTTTCGCTGAGCTTTTCCCGCAAAATTTCAAAGATTATTCAAATGAAATTAATTGAATGGAAAATAGGTTTAAAAATTACATACAATATTTTTTTAAAAGCTTTCAGTAAGCTTTTCTATTTTTTGGAAAGATTTTGTAACAGATAATTCTATAATGTTGTTAACATAAAATTGTTTAAATATAAAATAGTTCTCAAAACATGTAAAATTATATTTAGAATCAAAAGCTTTTAGTGAGCTTTTAAGCTTTACCGAGCTTTTGAAGGAAATTTCAAATTTGATCAATAAAGGTAAAAGGAAGATTAAAAATTATGCAATTTTATAGTTTGGAAAAAAAAGCTTTCGATAAGTTTTTGTCGAACAACTTCAAGTTTTCTTGGTTGTACCGATTTATTTGTGGGCTGGCAGCTACAAAGAGAATTGTCGTTTCTTGTCTTATTCTAATAACCTTTTAATAAATCCTATTGTTAAGTACGGACTCACCAATATTCCTTCCTTACCTTATACTTGCCTTAGTTTAAAGGTAATTCCCCGTTTTGTATAAATCTTTTATGAATACATGTTTTATTTAAAAAAAAAAGTAAATATTGTCGATATGTTATCATAAAATAAGCAATATAAAATGTAATTAGCAGTTAATAGTAATAATCATTAACAAGAAATAATTAAGGGTCAAGGTGCTTAAAAATACATATAAAAGACTTAGAAATCCATTAGGCTCCCATCCATTCAAAACCCTTAAAACAATCGTAAATTTCTGATAATGAAAAGTAATAATTACCAATAAAAACCTACATTTTACTGTATTGGCTAATAAAATCGTCCCATCCCCAATCCATATCCAAACATCAGTATCTATTAAAAAAAAGCTCCCTAAAAAATTTTTTCTTTACAACCCATCATTTATCTGCCAAAAAAAACATAAAAAACAATTTTTAGATTTCCGGCCACACACCTTTCCGTTACATATATTTGTCCCGTATACGTATGAATAAAAATAGGTTTAATCTATATCGTGACAATTGACGTTTAACATGCTTTTTGATAAATGTTTAATCGTGATGATCATTATTATGACGGTTATTTATTAAAAACATGAATATTAAAAATATATTCTAATAATAAAAAATTGTCGAAATATAATTCGAGTTTATGGGAAGTCATTTAACTTTGGGTTTTACTACCAATTCAAATTTTTTTTGGGGCTAGAAGTTATCGAATGATGTCGGAAAAAATCTAATCAAGTAACGTTCGAAATTTATTTATTTCATTAATTAAGAGAGATTTTTTATCTGGATATAATTTAATAATTCGAAGTTAATTCAGAGATGATCCTTAATTTTTATTTTTTTGATATATCGCATATTCGATCAAACAATGAATAAAAAAATTTTTTTTATATTAAATATGCATGGAAGACATCGACCTAATAAGACCAATAAATATACCGTTTCTTTGCTTTCTTAAAGTTACGAAATGCACGCATTGAATTATCGTGTGTATGGAAAGGGGAATATAATAGAAAATTTTGATATCCTTATTTTATTCCTTTATTCAATATATCGAAATAATTGGATCAAAAAAAAAAAAATTGGGGGGTCCCCAAAAAAATTCGTTATTAAATTAAAATTTCAAATATTCATTTCTCTTGCACTTTCCACGTTCCTGAAGTCAAATATCATTGATTCATTATTATTCAGTTGGAAATTAAAAAAGGAGTCAGTACCAGGGGGGTTAAAATGAAAATCCCACTTCCTTAATACAAATATATTATTCATTTCAATTGAACTGTATGTTTGGATGGCAATTCTCATGACATGGAGAATTGGTATTATAAACCAGATACCAATTTTTTCCCTTTCTGCACAAATAAAATAAGTAAGAAAAAAGGACGAAAGCAATTACATTAATTTCTGTTCAATGATTTTCGTACCCACCCTACCGATCCGACAGGATCTTATAAATTCCTCTATTTTTTCCTATATACGGGAAAAATCAATTTTCAATTGCGATAAGGAAAATATGCGAAATCGGTTTGCTTTTTGCAAGTAGGGAAACTAGGAGTTGGATGAATGGGGAGACGATGGAGAAAAAAAAACTATCCTATCGTGTACTTCAGACGATTCTAGATTTAATTGATGTTGCTTTTTAATCTTTTCCCAGTTATTTTGTCTATTTTTTACAGGGAAAATCTCCTGCAATTTATTTTAAAATTTCAATTATTTACTACGATTTATCTGCCGGTTGGAATGAGTTGATTCGGTCAAATCAATCATCCTTTTTTATCCCGGTTGTATACCAGAAGGGAATTGCATAGTATATTTATATGTTTAAGGAGTTCGAAACCATTGGACGGATATTGAGTAAATATGAATCCCAATGCAAGATAATTATTATTTATT
Organism: Symmerus nobilis; assembly: GCA_027564815.1. Classification (NCBI taxonomy): domain Eukaryota; kingdom Metazoa; phylum Arthropoda; class Insecta; order Diptera; family Mycetophilidae; genus Symmerus; species Symmerus nobilis. The sequence goes on along the minus strand of JANTOP010066550.1, from coordinate 4,488 downwards.
TTTATTTGGTTTGGAATTGGATGGTTTGGAATGGTACGTCCGAAAGTAAATAGATTTATTTATAACCAGTTAAGGATATATTGTAGATATAATTAAAAATTTTATTTGATTTATAATAAAAATCTCCTTATTAGGAAAATTAAAATTCAATGATTTTCAATTTATTTTTATTTATTCTGAATAACATTTATTTTAAGTAATTTAGCTCGATCGTCTATGAATGGTTCTTCATCCAATATCATCGATTGATCAAACGGGGAAAAAAATCTAAAATAAAATTATGTAATTGAATTTATTCAAAAAAGTTGTTAAAAATAAATTTATTAAATGCTTCCATACGAACTTATAGTTTTTTAATTAATTTTCCTCCAAAAAATATCCCAAAAAAAATTTCTTCGGATCCAAGAAAATGTAATGATGCAGAGAGGTTATAAATTAGTTGAGGAAAAATAGAAAAATTTGAAAACACAACATTTCGTACAAAAGCTCTGTAAAAGCTTAAAAGCTCTCAGAAAGCTTTATTTCCTAAATCTTATTTTTACGTTTTAAATCTATTTTCTATCCATATAACGATTTTCTAACGAAATATCAAATTTTTCCAAAGTAAAGCTTTACAAATCTCGAAAGCTCGTTGAAAGCTTAAAATTAAATGTTTTTTTTTGATTTGGAATCGAATTTTTATCCGATTTATTAAATTTAAATGAAATTTTCGCAGAAAGCTTATCCGATGTATTAAAAGCGCAACGAAAGCTTTCAGTTTTGAAATTAATTTCTTAGGTTCAAAAATCTTTTTTTTTTTCCAGATAATGAGTTTTAAACGGAATTTAAACATTTTCCAAAGTAAAGTTTATAAGGTCTTGAAAGCTCATTAAAAGCTTAAAATTAAAATTGTCTTTTTTTATGATTTCGAATCGAATTTTTGTCCGATTTATTAAATTCAATTGAAATAAGGAATTTTCGCAGAAAAGCTTATCCAAACTATTAAAAGCCCAACGAAAGCTCTAAGTTGTATATTTTATTTTTAGCGATTAATAATCTATTTTTTAACCAGATAATGGGCCTTTAACGAAATTTCAAAATAAAGCTTTTAAATCCCGAAAGCTTATTGAAAGCTCTCGATATTGATTCGATATTAAATTGATAAAATTTCAACAGTCCAAAAAATATCCTAACACAAATTAAATTTACTTTGGAATATAGCAAACTGTTCGGTGAAAATTTTGAAAAAGATTGACTGCGAGAAGAATTTATTGAAAAGAGATGTCCAGGATAGACAGTTATAACTCCCTTAAATATTAGATGTCCTAAATCGTCAAATTATTTTCTTACGCTATTTTCTACAGGATTTTTAAATAGATTTTTTTTTTTTAAATAAAAATTCGCTCGATTTGATTGAAAATTTCTCCCTGAATACTTGATGAGTTAATCTAAAAACTAATTTCCGGATTTTGGGTAAAAGAATGTACTAAGTGAGTTGTGAGCTTTTAAAAACTAATTTTCTTTAGTAATCTTCAGTTAATTTTGTTGCCTTTTTTTGATCAAAATTTTTAAATGGATTTTTTTTAAATAAAAATAAGTTCGTTTTGGTTGAAATTTTTTTCCTGAATACTCGATGACCTAAACTAAAAACTGTTTTCAGGATTTTGAAAAAAAAAATTTATTATCCGAGTTATGCGTTTTTAAAAAAATTATTTGATTTCGCTCGATTTGGCAGTAAATTTCTATAGATAAATTTAATGAATTAATTAAAAATATTAACTAATTTATTTTATTTTATTTTGCCACTAAATATAGTTCATTTAGAATCATATTTTAATCTGTCAATTTGGAATCATATTTTAAATCAACAAAATTCGACTAAAAAATATCGAATTAAAATCTAAATTGATCTCGTGACTAACAATGAATCAATCGTACCGGAAAATAATCAATTTTTACCTAAAATAATTTTTTTATTTACCTCAACTCCTCATGTAATTTAGCTCAACTCCTATCTAGAAAATGAAGGTACAGTCAAATTTGACCACCGTTTCTTAAAAAAATATTGAATTGAAAAATTGGTCTCAATAAAAATTAAAAAAAAACCCCAAGCAAAAATTTTTATCAAAATATCGTAATAAAATATACCTTTTCCTCTTACAGAAAAAATATTTTTAAAAAATATCCCACTTATTAAATCCCCTCCCCCTCCCCTCCCTTTCTTTAAACAAAATTTATCAGTAAGATGAAAATTAAATTCCCAAAGTTATCAAAAGGAAATTTCGGCCACCAAAAAAAATATCCCAAATAAAAAGATTCAAGAAAATAAATTAACATTCAAAATAAAATATTTTGACATCAATTTTCCGAAATATGTCTAGATTATTAGGAAAATTGATTGATTTTCATACCGGGATTAGATGATATTTATATAAAATGTCTGCAATAATAATTATCGATATGTCACCCGCTTTTCATATAAAATGAAATCTTTTCCTTTAAATACGCGAAAGTAAATATTTATAAGGAAAAGTTTCTTCATCCTTTTACCGATTCTGACAGATTTCCTTCTTTTTTTTTTTGGTTCAAACCTATTACTGTTACCGACACATTTTATTCCATACTTCAAGTCAACCCGTACCTTATGTAGTCATAATATTTAACTCGAATTAATGAAATAAAAATGTTTACAAAATTTCTATGGGAGAGGAAAAGTTTTATTCCGATTTTTTTTTCTGAGCTAGGAAAATTGGGAGGAAATCATCCGTTTATTGAGGCACGAAAATTTTATATAATAAAAATTTGTAGTTTCGGCAACTATATGGGGGATATCTATCCCGAAAGTAAAAATGTATATGAATTTGTCAAACACCGGTTGAATGGATCTGACGGAACGATTTTCTATTTACTTTTTTTTTATTGTATCCTTGCTACAAGGATTAATATGAGGAACGGTTACATTCTTGTAATATTTATTTTATTTTTTATATTTTCTCTCCGTCTGATAATCACATAAAATGTTCGGAAACCGTATTAAAGGACCTTTGTTGATTTGTGGGTTCACACAACAGTTTGTTTGGACTACCATTCTCTGTTATATTTTGGGCGTCCTGGTATATGATTTTTCTCAATTTTAGACAGGATAATATTTTCCGACAAATATCAGGATAATAAAATGTTTTGCGGTCGACATAAATATAAATATAAATTCTTTTGAAGATTATTATTACTCGAATAGAGGAAAGTTATCTATTTATTCATTAGGGAAATATCTATGAACCTAGAAATCCATATGCCTAAAGGTTTGAACTTAAGAGCAGATAGTTTAAAATTATTAATATGAAATATTCCATTCGAAAGTAAACATATTCATCAAAATAATGAACATTATGAAGAACTATACTCATAAAGCCCATATCCTTCAAGTTTGATGAAGGATCTATTTTAATTACAGATACGATCCCATGATTCCATCCATTTTCCTTTTGAAACAAAATTAAAATAAATTGTTTTAATATAACAATCCCATCTGTACGATATTTTTGGTTGGGAAGTTTATGATAATCAAATGAAACTGATGGAAATTGTTTTTCATTCATATGTTATGACTTTATTTTATTTTCGGAAATAGTTTTCGAAACTATTCCCGTATATGAAATGTGGGAGGAAATCAAAACTATTTTCTGGGTTGTAATTTTGTATGTTAGTGGTGGGCCCTCCAAATAAATTAAACCAATAACTTTAGGCAAATTTATGAATTTTCTGAATAATATATTTCCCATAATCATATTTACGAAGATTAAATAATGCAACTTTTGAGAGATTGTTGGAATTTTATCAATTTAATATCGAATCAATATCGAGAGCTTTAAGATTGATTTGATACAGTGGAGTGCAGGCTAATGGAATATCAACAAAATCGTAACCAATTTTTTTCTGTAAATTCCTAACTCAGTTTATTTTATTTAATAAAAAATGTCTCGATTTTCAATAAAAAGCTCCTTGGAAAATTTTGAATAAATATATGATTTCAATGAGCTTTCAAGATTTTTGAAGCATTTTCAATTTAGAAAATTGAAAATGTCGTGAAATTACCGATATCTGCATGGAAAATAGGTTTTATAAATAATGCAACTTTTGAGAGATTGTTGGAATTTTATCAATTTAATATCGAATCAATATCGAGAGCTTTAA
>JANTOP010066439.1:0-22130 GCA_027564815.1 Symmerus nobilis | reverse complement strand
CGAAAATCCATGAAGAATTTAATTTTTCATTTAGACTCGGACTCGACTCGGATTCGGCGAGTCTTCAAAAATTTGGAGTTTTCAAAAATTCAACCCGAGTTTTCAGAAACCCTATCTCTGAGGCCTACTCTTGGATTTGTTAAGAGATGTACTAGAAAATTCGTTGATACTCATAATGCATAAAAAAGTATTTACATCCCTTTCGTTCCATCTCTAATTGAATATGGGTCAGTTGTTTGGTTTACTCTCTATTCCGTTCATTCAAAATTAATTGAATCTATTCAGAAAACATTTTTAAAATATGCTCTAAGACACTTAGGATGGTCCAATATACACGATCTTCCATCATATTCTGAACGGTGTCAAATATTGGGACTCGACACGTTAGAAATCAGACGTTACAGAGCATTCGCAATATTTTTGTTAATTGGAAAGATCGACTCACCTCCATTACTCACTCTCATTAATATTAATATCCCTAATAGGAGGCTCCGTCATTACAATTTACGTAGTATTCCCTTCTCTCGCACTAATTACGGATATTTTAATCCTCTTTACAACATGTCAAGGATATTTAATGACGCTTCTGAAATTTTCGACTTCAATTTGCCAATTTCAAGGTGCTTATTGGGTTTTATTTGTGGGTTTTAATGGGGGAAGATATTGATAGTAGTAAAAAAGGAAAATTATATTAAAAATATAATCTCTGATTGAAGGTATCCTTAGAAAATCTGAATTCTAAGAAACAAAAAAATCAAATTTTACATTTTTTAATAAGAGGGTTTCCTTTTTTATTCCTTTTTTATGATATTGAATTACCAGTACGTTTTGGAATAGTCAACACTTAATTTGTTTTTCAAACTCCCTACTTTATGAATCTTTTCGAAGGTTTTAAATGATTGAACCCAGCCCTTATAAATAAGAATTTATTTTTGGGGTCAAGAAACAACTCGCTATGAATTTGAATTGAAGAATACCAACAATTCATAAAGATTAACGAAAAAAACATGAGAAAACCATCAATGAACAATTTTTATTTTTATCCTGAATGTTGTGAGGGAAAAAGTAAAGAAAGCGAAAAACAAACAAAAATTTAACAGCGAGAAAAATTACAAGCCAAACAAACCGAAAGTAAATCGGTATTATAAGAAGAAAAAGTGTATTGTGTTCTGAAAGAAAAATCTGTTTGGGTTTTCAATATTACATTTTTTTTTTGTTTTCCATTTTCTTTCCTCACTTTAAGAATAGAAACGTGGAAAATCTTAATTGAAATTATACACGAGTTTTCCTATCCTCTTCCATCTCACCGCCAATCGAAAATGAAAATTACAAAGTCGCTTAGTAAGCAAAACTATATCCGGATTATGATCAAATTAAATGATTTTTAAAATAAAGTCTCCGGGTTCATAATTAACGGGTGTTGACTAGTCCGATCTGCTTTTTCTTCTTGTCGCTGACTCACTTATTATTTTTGGATAACTTTTGGACAATTTTCAAAAAGACACACGCGTAATGATGGTGTTGATGACTTTGGAAAAATATTGTCTCAAAAGAAAAATATTTATGAAAAGTCTGACGATTTACTTTTCCCGCTTGTTGTCCTAATTTATTTTATTTCTCCGAAAGAATTTAATTTTATTGAAGAAATGTTAAAAAAAAAATTTAAACAATAAACGGCGCAGACACCATTAATCCAAATTCACGCATTTCTCTTAATTTCTAACACATTGACATGGTTATATACTATATAGTCCCCACGTATGAATTATTGAGTGGAAATATGAAAAATAAATAGAATACACAGAATGTTGCCGCAACATTTTTGAAACATTATATGGTTAGCGCCACCAGAATGTTTCTTCAAAGTCATGGTTATTAGCCATACGCTCAAATATAGTTTCTACTATATCCAGGATATCCAGGATGAAAAATATTTATGGTACCAAGTAGTTTAGGAGATAAAATTAATTCATCTTAGTGTTTACTTTCTGTATTTTGCTTTGAGCCATACGATTATGTCGTAAAGTCGTTTACTGACAATTTCAAGTTTTGCAATTTTTGGTCAGTATGTTTACGGTCCCCCAGTGCTATTTTGATTTTTGGGCTTGTTTTTATATGAGTCGGAAAATATTAATACGCTGTTTTTCCTTCATCTGTACTTTTTTCGCCCCGTTTTGTTATTGCTGCCGCTTTTCTTTTTAAACAATTATTTTAAGTTAAATATAATAATACGATATTGTTGTATTAACGTTGTTGCAGAGGGTGTTCTAAAAATAAAAATAAAGCCTCATGCTTAACTGGGACTTACGCTTCGGTATAAACTACCTAATCTCGCGACTTTAGGGAGAGCTGCTTGTGCCCACATTTTTTATGGTATAGATCTACACGACGTGGTTTACAATTTGACTTGGAGCTTGTCGTCCACATTTAATTTTGTGGAGTTAGTTTTATGTGTATTGGGACAGTTAAACCAGACAGTTAAAGCGTTTAAAATTAGGTTCGAAACTTAGAGCTTTCATTAAGCTTTTAATAGTTTGGATAAGCTTTCAGCGAAAATTCCATATTTCATTTGCATTTAATGAACCGTATAAATATTCGATTCCTATCGATATAAAATGACATTTTAATATTAAGCTCTCAATGAGCTATCGAAATTTTTGAAGCTTTTTAAGGGAAAATTGAAATTTCGTTGAAGGATGATTATCTGGATTGAAAATGGGTTTTAGATCGTAAATAATTAGGTTCGGAAAATTAAGCTTTCTGAAAGCTTTTAAGTTTTTGTAGAGCTTTTGGACGAAATGTTTACTTTTGACATTTTTTTATTTTTCCTCAACTAATTTATAAACGACCTGTATCATTAGAATTTTTTGTATCCGAAGAAAATTATCGGGAAATCCCGATCATATGTCGCGATGTCCGATATTGAAATTACTCGGTGCGAGTTTTTACGAATTTTTGATAGAAATAGAAATATAGAAATTTCAACTTTTTCGAAATATGTATATTGTATAATATTTTTATGTTTAGTTAACTGTCAAAGCAACATTTTACGTTTTTACAATTTTTTCCTACCGAAGAAAATATTCGGGATGCACTCAACATAATTATAAGGCTGCAACATTTTGTTAAGAGGTCATAAAATTCTGCATGTCTTATGGAGATGTTGACCGCACGCCACTGTGTTGCCAAGATTGCAATTAATTCGGCAGATGAGTTAGGAGGATCGTAAACACAGGCCAAATACAGACAATGTGAATCTAAAAAGTTAAGTTCAAGTTAAGATATTACAATCACTTTACGTGCCTCTACTCTTACTTTAATTAATGATTATGAGTCTTGATTGGAACCGTGAACAACGAAGTAAAAGATAAGGGATTAACGTCAACATGATGCCTTTTTAAAATTCCTATCACGCCATTATTAATAGGCTGTGACTCGGACACATCTTTAACAAGATACGATAAATCGCTAGTATTCTGTATGCATATTTTTGAGAGACTATTCACCGAATCTTTAAGTTCAATGATGCTATTCGCGACATTATGAGTAGAAAATTTCACACACCTATCACAATGCCAATGAAGATTAGGAATCTTGGCAATTGTTTCAGCAGTGGACTTGTTGAGCATCACATACTTTATGTGAAAAGTCACTTTACATGGCCAGTAGTTCTGAATCAATTCTACTGCTAGACAACGATTAAGAACACCATCAGAAGGAGGGCAGTTCCACATAATTCGGATAATCAAAACATAAATAGAAAAATTTATATATATAATTCACACGATAAAACAATGATGATGATGATGATTAGTATAGAATTTGATCATTAATGAGGGAATGACAATATTTGCCAAATATTTAATTTAACAATTTTTTACTTAAGGGGACTTTTCTTTTCATAATTGAAAAAAATACACTTTTATTTTTTTTTTTTGTGAAAAAACTATTATATTTATCGAACTGATTCTTTTTGAGCATTTTTACAAAACATATGAAGAATATAAAAAAAATTGTTTGCATTTTTAGTACATCTTGACCACTGCACAGAGGGCGTTTTCCAAAAGTTACTTTTTTAACGGCTCCACAGTTTTTGGGCTTCCTGTAACAGATAGATTGAAAATTCCAACGGGATTTTATTGATAAGACTAAATACTAGTAACTGAACCTAAAAAACATTATTTTACACACCCCTTATACAGGAGTAGTTTGCCCTCAATAATATGGATTTTTTTTTCTTGGTTTTTCAGAAAAATGTTTTTTTATTTTATTTATTATGAATTTCAATCTATATGTAATAGGAAGGCCTAAAACTGTGGAGCCGTTTAAAAAGTATCTTTTGGAAAACGCCCTCTGTGCGTTTTGATCTTAGCGTTAGTGGTCAAGATGTACTAAAAATGCAAAATATATTTTTTTTATATTCTTCATATGTTTTATAAAAATTCCCAAAAAGAATCAGTTCAATAAATATAATAGTTTTTCATTAAAAAAAAATAATTAAAAGTGTATTTTTTTTTTTCAATTATGAAAAGAAAAGTCCCCTTAATTTAAAATTGGGATTAAATGTTATTAGAAGACTACATAAAACAGTTATTTACAGTTATTTACAAAATAACTTATGAGGCGATTCAGTAACGTTTAGTTTAATATTAAATATTTACTAATAGATTCACTTCAAATGCTATTCAGTAAAATTACTTCAATACTCAGTTTTATTGAAAAGCTTCTTTTTTTTTTTTTTTGTTAAAAGACCCAATCGAAATAAGCCAAATTATTTCTAATTAATTTTCTAAGAGATTTTCGTTTTTTTTTTATTTTGTGGCGAAAAAAATTTACTCCAACCATCGATTTTTATAGTATTTTTCTGGCAATCGCATAGAATACTTAAATTTCCGGGAAATTTTATTCCGTAATCGGAAAATCTAATTATGAGAGAAATGAAACCTAAAGGTATAGTAAGGAAACTGTAAAACTATATTTTTTAGGAAATCAACCACCTGATTTTATAAGGATTGATGGGTCGATATAAAATTGAATAATATTTAGGTTCCTTTAAAATAACGAGTTCAATTTTGGTCGCTTTTAATTAAACCAGAGTTTAACATTTCGTAAACTAACAGAAATATTTACTGACTATGTAGGTGAACTCGGTTAAATTAAATTAAACCAGCTTTAAAAGAATTACAAAATTATCTCGTATAAGATTCGAAATTAATGCAAAACACGTCCGTTCGGTTTGAAAAGTTATTGCAATTTAATTGTTACTTCTTTTTGAAAATAATTTTGCCGGAAAATGGCCGCTAACAATTACAAGAGTCCAAAAAGGTCGGGAAAAGCCCAGGAAAGTTTTAAAATTTCGGAAAATCGTATAAATTTCGAAAAATACCAGAGAAAGTAAAATCGGGAAAATGTAATTAACATTGCCACTTCTTAATTAAAAATTATAAACTTAGTCCAATTATTACGGCTTTTCCGGAAATTTATGTGTATTCCCGGCTATCAATAATTCAGATATTTCCCTATCCTTTCGTATGGCTTTTCAGAATTTACATGAATGCTTGTTTTATTATGTAGCATTTTATTTTGTAGCATTTTCCAGAATTTTCCCATTTTTATTAACGACTTGTATGCATTTTATATTGTCTTTTCATTTATTATCGGGACTGTTCTGACTTTAATCCATCGCCCAACTTTTACTTCTTTTTCTTGACTTCTATCCACTATCCGATTTTTTCAATATTCTTTGGGTTTTCCTTCTGTTTTATTATTTTAAAATTTTCTGGAAAATGGTTTGAAAAATTAACTAATAAAAACTTGGGAAGAGCCGGGTAAAATTCAGAAAAATGTGAGTCAAATTCGAAAAGAACTGGCTAACAAATTTTGCGGTAAATCGGGAAAAATCTGAAAAAAATTAAAATCAAGTTCCGATAATTTGCTAGAAATTATCGTTCAGAAATAGACGAAAAAATTTAGGAAAATGTCAAAAGATGTGATAAAATAAAATCAGACGAAGGGCCTCATTCACATTCTTTTAATTTATTTTATTTACGGGTCGAGTCTCTTAAAATTATCAAAGATTTCCCGGTAAAAATTAACCTCAATTGATATCCAAAAATTTGTTTATCTTTTAATTAAATTAAATGTATGACATTTCTTAATAAAATATAAACGATATTGAATATTGAACGTGGTAAATAATATTAATTTAAATTAAAAAAAGCTTTAAAAGAGTTACTGAATTAGGCCCATCTTCCAAGTCTAGAAAAAATCAATAAATTTCAAAAGCAGTCCGGAATATGTGGTAAGTCGTTCATAAAACTTCCTATCGCATTCAAAACGATATTTTTATATGAAATATCTCACGTCTAAATACAATTTGAAAAGAGAAATCTGTTAAATTAAATTAAACGAGCTTTAATAGAATTACAGAATTACCTCATTAGGCTAAAGTAATTCATCATATTATGTCATATCAGACTAGTTTAGAAAAACATCAATTTTGCATCATATATCGTTAATCGTTGAGATAAGATAGTCAACTTCATTAATTTAAGACAACTGATTTTTATTTGACTTTATCAATGTTCCACCCTGTTATATCCAAGACTTTTGGCTTTAAGATCTGCGTGTATATATAAAAGCAACCAATTCAAGTCTCAAGATTGTATATTATGGTAACAGGGGCTACGTATTTGTGTATATGTGGACTCTGGGAAAACGGTTTGTGGAAAAGTATGTTACGCAAAAATTTATTTATAAATAGCCTTCCTAATTTTACATGTTAGAGATTTTGTTCGGTTTTCTTTCAATTTTGCATTCGGTGTTGGAAATCGGCGCTTTTCAGAAAATTTATAGTGAAAATATTATTGTAATTACTGGCGATTAAAAATTAGAGGAAAAATTGTTCAGTATAGATTTTCATAATTTTCCGTACATTTGGATCTGATCCCATTTGGATTCATTAATTTTTTTACGGTTGTTCGATTGTTTCAAATTTTCCTGATTTAAGTGTAAAGATAAAAAAAAATTGAAATTGAATATTTCCGGGTCATTTTTCATCTAATGTGTTTCTTTTTTATTTCTCTGAACTATTTATAGTTGAAGTTATCCGGACAACCGATCCAACAGCCCACGAAATGTTTAATAACGTTCAATCATCTGCACATCAATCAACGTCCACAGCACACGGAAGCCCACAGTTAGCGCAGAATACAATACATCCATCAGATGGATCACCACAATTACAATCAGATCTACGATCATCGAATCAGACCCGCATCAATAGTATACGACGTTCGGCATATACACGAATAACTGAACAACCAGCGTCGAAAGCGTTACGGTTTCGTTATGAATGTGAGGGAAGATCGGCCGGTTCGATACCGGGTGTTCAAAGTACGCCTGAAAATAAAACATTTCCGAGCATTAAAATTGAGGGCTACCGAGGGCGAGCCGTTGTTGTTGTGTCATGCGTTACGAAAGATGCACCGTACAGGTAAGTTGTGTTTCTTATTATATCATTTGGCAGTTATTTATGTTTCTAAAATTCTCCGTTTACATTTTAGGCCGCATCCCCATAATTTAGTTGGTAAGGAGGGATGTAAGAAAGGCGTTTGTACCGTGGAAATAAATAGTGAAACGATGAGCGTGACATTTAGTAATTTGGGCATTCAGTGTGTTAAGAAAAAGGACATCGAAGAGGCGTTAAAGGTTCGAGAAGAAATCAAAGTAGATCCATATAGAAGTACGGCATTATTTCCATTACTTTCCGTAGATTTTAAATTAATTGTTTTTAATTTTTGTATTTTAGCTGGATTTTCACATCGATCTCAACAATCAAGCATAGATTTGAATGCAGTTCGATTATGTTTTCAAGTGTTTCTGGAGGGTGAACAACGTGGCCGCTTTGCGGTACCACTTGCACCCCAAGTATCCGATCCGATATATGATAAGAAAGCCATGTCGGATTTAGTGATATGTAAATTGAGCTCGCCATCATGCACGGTTGCTGGTGGCAAGGAGATTATTTTACTCTGTGAAAAGGTAAGATTTTAATACTCAATTTCAGAGATCTAAAGCTAATTTATTTTTAATGGGGTTTTTCTAGGTAGCCAAAGAAGATATTTCTGTTAGATTTTTCGAGAAAATTGATGGTAATGTTGTGTGGGAGGATTATGGAGATTTCCAACATTCGGATGTTCATAAACAAGTAGCAATCTCATTTCGGACGCCAAAATATCGAACATTGGATTTGGAAAATCCGATTCAGGTAAAGGAAACAGAAACCTCAAACTGTAAAGTCCTTTTTCTTTTAAAAATGTTTTGCAATTTATGCATTGTAGGAACCACATTTATTTTTTAAAATAGGTTCGACAACCTATTGATTATTTTTTGGGAAAAGCTGAAATAGTTTAAGTTTAACATATCCTTATAATATAAATAATAAATTCACTTTTTATACAAGCTTTTATTCCCTTTATTTGTCAAATTTATTAAGTTATCACTTTACGGAAATAATAGTGGCAACATAATTGAATGGGTGAAAATTAAAGCCAGTGAAAGATATACGTGTACAAATGAGGTTATTAGTGGTTAATTAAAATTCGTTTTATTCATTTATTAATTTAAAATTTGGGAAAGATTGTGACAAATTCTAGGGAAGTACGGCGAAAATCGGTGAAGGAACAGTAGTGGGATTCTATACTTCTATGTTTCCGGACTGTCTCATTTTTTCATTTATTTTCGCTTTGTTTTTTTAATTTGTGCAACCTTTCTTCCAGACTTTGCCCTATTTTTTGCCCTGAGCTAACTTTCCCTAATTATTTTTGAGCTTTTACGAATTTTTCCAACTTTCCTTGACATTTACAGCTTTTTCCGACATTTTCGGAATTTAACAAATTTCTACCGTGCAATAACAAAACAATGTAATTAAAGTTAGGTCTTTTTGTCGGAGGATACGTTTTTGAAATCTTCGCATATTTATCTATCTTTCCATACTTTTAGATTTTTTGTTGGGCGCTCCAAAAAGTGTCTGCCATATTTTTACCATATCAGAAAATTAAACAAAACAAAAGAACGTATCTAATCGCATATTTACATTAGAATTACATTTAAATGCTGTACATATCGGATTGCAAGTGAAACTAAAAACGTAATTTCCCAAAATGTGAGAAAATTGAGTTAGGCTGTTCTGTTAATTCACGGTAGATTTTGTCTGATTTTTCGCTAATTTTCTCCCGGATAATTTTCCCCTGAGAAACCCCTTTCGGATTTGTTTTATTTTTGGTCTTTTATGCATTTTACATAGAGATTTCTACTGCAAGTAGAAAGTGGTCCATAGAAAGAACACATTCTGTGGACCCTATGGATTCCACTAGATATACTTTCAGTGTATCAAAAAGCTTGAAATTAGTTTGAAAATAGCCAATATATAAATTACGTTCAATTAGGAATTTCATTTGATATCATTTGCAGTGGCGTGCAAACTGATACGCAGAAGGCAGAGCACACCTGAAATATGATCCAATCCATAAGTCATGATTGAAGTTGAATTGAAAATCATCCAATATCAACCAAAAACTGACTCATTAAATTTGAAAAAATTTTTACATTTTCTTCAGATTCGTGGATTTTCTCGAAATTCCCCCAAATTTCCTTGATTTTGATTTCACTTTCAACGTTCCTAGTGTCTACTAGTTAGTTGTCTACTTCGACTTGAAGTATTGATGAATTTTTGCCCAAATTATCTAATTACAGAAAGAAGTTCTAAAATTTTTGGAATCTGGAATAAAGTGACATCCGAAACTTCAAGCTGTCTTTGAGCTTTCCAATTTTTCAAAAGCATTTTGAGGATTTGAAATTCGATTCAAAATTCATTAGTCGAAAGAGAAGTAAGCTCGCAGTAAACTTTGGCGACTGCAATACAGCTTTTTTGAATAAATTTGAAATATCGTTGCAGTAAAATTATTTGGCAGCAAAATATGTTGCAAAAGGTATACAATTAAATTCCGAACTTAAGCTTTCTGTGAGCTTTTCCGATTTCGAAAAGCTTTTGGTGGCAAATTTCCGATTTCATTAATATTTCAGTAATCGAATGAAAAGTAGATTCCAAACAAAAATAAAACTTGCATCAACAGTTATCAATGAACTTTGGTGACTTTAATTGAGCTTCTTAGAAAAATTTGAAATTTCGTTGTAGTGAGATATCTGGTAGAAGAATAGATTTCAACACGTAAAATTACTTCCGATACTTAAAGCTTTCTGTGAGCTTTCAAATTTTTCGAAAGCTATTCGGAGAAAACATCAAATTTTAATTAAATTTAATTGATCGGACAAAAAATGGATCTCAAACTGAATAAATAAAGTTTTATTTAAAAGCTTTTATCAGGCTTTGAGGTCAGGAAAGTTAAAATGTCGATCCAAAAAAACTATTTGGGTAAAAGAAATATCTGAAACTGAAAGCTTTCTTTAAGCTTTTGTAATAAAACTTCAGATTTAATTAGAATTTAATTAATTAAAAAAAATAGTGAATTTCCCTTGTAAATTTCTCTTTACTTTACGAACTGAAATTTCCACGGATTTTCTTCCGGACTTAGAAAATGTAATGACGCAGAATTGTTTTCTAATCATCAGGTAAACAAATTGATTTATCTAAATTAAAAAACAATCAACCCTCGGATTTTGGTAAGGGTTTATGTAGGACGTGGTTATTTAAACGACCACATTGCCGAAAATTGAATATAATTTCTCCAGAAATTTAAAATCTTAAAATTTCACTTATACAGCACATTTAAGGGATGCTTTAATAGAGTTAATGAGATAAAAATTTTA
Organism: Symmerus nobilis; assembly: GCA_027564815.1. Classification (NCBI taxonomy): domain Eukaryota; kingdom Metazoa; phylum Arthropoda; class Insecta; order Diptera; family Mycetophilidae; genus Symmerus; species Symmerus nobilis. Next base: position 11,300 of record JANTOP010066439.1, on the reverse strand, counting down.
AAGGGTTACCTAACAAAGTTATATTTTTTAAATAACTTCAAAAAATGATCATTTATTTTCGGGACTATTTCATTACATTAATTATATAACATAGGTCCTCGTAGATAGACTTTCTGTAGATAGTGCCCTAGTTATTTGTATAACTGCCTTTTCTAGGGCTTGAACACAGCAGTTGACAAATGCTACCCATAATTCATGGAAAAAACTATTCCTGACTAAATTTAATCGCTCCAGGATTATATTCCTTAATTTCAAACAAAAGACAAACACAAAGTTATCTAATATGTCCAAAAGTTGAGCCGCTTCGGACTGGACGTTCGATTTTTCCTGAAAGTCAATTAAAAAACTAAACAATACGTCCTTAATATCTTTATAGTTCAGTTTTAAAGCTATGGCAGCATCCTCACGGACAGTGCGGACGGTTTCATTATTGTTATGTCCCTGCTATTTAAGGAATTTTCTAATTTGGATGCAGAGAAACTACAAAGATGTTTGACTATAATACATCGAGAAATATTGTTGCTTGAAGGCAGCTTTCCGCAAAAGAATTACAATGCAGTGGCGTGCAGACTAATGCGCAGGAGGTGCAGAGCACACCTGAAATATGACCCAATATGAAAAAAAAATTAATATTGCTAGCTAGCCAACACCAAAACTCATAAACCTAATAAACTCATTTAAAGCTTGTGGAAGTTAAGTATTAGACAGGAAGATCTATTTGTAAATAGTAGGCTTGAAATGAACTGAAGTTACTTTGAAGATTCTAATATATTATTCCGTTGCCAATAAAAATATTTGAAAAACAGAATCCTCCTATAAAATCTATGGGATTGACATTTATCTCTCCGATATCTCTCTTATCTTTATTTTATCTCTCGGGTACATGATAGATATCACGTCCAATTTTTTAATATCTATTCCTATAGTCATTTTAAAATTAAAACTTGTGGGATTACCCACGTTTTGAATTTTTTTTAATCTCCAAAATTCCAGATATTGACGAAATTTTCCGATTTCCATGACTTTTTTTTCGATTTTTTCGATTCAACCGACGTAAAGTAGATTCAAAATAAATAAAGTAAAGTTTTATTAAAAGTGAACTTTTGTGTATTTAATTTATTTGTGTATTTACGAGAGAATTTGAAATTTCGTAGCACTAAAATTTTTTGGATGCAAATTTACAAACCGTAGAAAATTGCATCCCAAACTTAAAGCCTTCTTTGAGCTTTATATTTTTTAAAACTTTTTGAGAAAGAATACAAGTTCGATTCAAATGTAGCAAAACTACATTTAGTAAAACTTAAAGCTTTCTTTGAGCTCTTTTTCAAAAGCATTTTGGAGGGAAGTTTCAGTTTTGATAAATTTTATTAATCCGATGTAAAGTAGATTCCCAACAAATAAAATAAAGTTTTTGTTAAAAGCTCTCTGTAAACTTTAGGTAACTGTAAACTCTGTAAACAAGGCCCAAAATTATCAGCGCATGCCACTGTACTAATGAGATGAAGGGATTGATTTGAATATAGAATGAAGTCTGCCGAAAAATAGTATTGTTGTATGCGGATTCGCAATCCGTAATATTGGCCAGTTATATTCGAACCATTGTAATAGCTTTGTCCACGGCAGTATTCTATTTTTAACTTTTAAAAATGTCAGTAGAATATCTTCAAAATACTTTTCAGTATGAAAGAAAATTAGTATAAAACTCAAAAATCTTTCTTTTCTGCCACTTGGTAAGACGTAGTGAATTATGAACGTCAATCGATCAACGTGACTAATATTTGGTGTTGAATCTACGATAATGGAATAGTACAATATTTTGCTGTTTTTCTTAACAAAAAATTTCAGAATGCCGCTGAGGTAGGCATGATTTTTGATATATTTTTTATATTTACTAGGAAAAAATTTTCTAGGGCATTTTCTGGAAAATGTCTAGTTCTGCGAAACTTCCGAATAGTCCTTATATGTGATAAATCAGTAGAAACTGTCATTAAGCTTCCCTATCCTATTCAAAGCTTCAATCGTACGTTGTTTTAATTTTAGTAATTTTGGAAAGTAAAATAGATTTATTTCATTGTTTAAACAGACGCGTTGTTAAAGCTTTTACAAAACTCTTCCTTTGAATTGTTTTACAGTATTTTATGAAAGTTTATATATTTCAATTTTTGTTTTCTGCTCATTCCAGTGTTATGTGCAATTGAAACGGCCATCGGACGGTGTTACCAGTGAAGCATTACCATTCGAATATTTGCCGCTGGATTCAGGTAGGCGTACATTTTGGTCAATGCGTAAAGGTCTTACAGGGAAGGGTAATATGGATTTTCTAAATCGCATTCTATCCGAAGCACCGGTTCAGCCGATGGATACGGTTGAATCGGATTTGAGTCATCCGATCGACGAATCACCGAAGCCGACTCTATCCACAGACGAAATAATCGTGTTGCTCGATACGCCAACTAATGATGTTGGAAAGTCAATTGACGAGCAAGTGATGTCGCCAACGACTGACGATCAGTCCGTACAATCCGATTTAAAATCGGAGAAAATAACGAAATCCAACGAGAAAACGACCGAATGGATTGAAAAGAGTGAATTTAAGCAGCAACCATCCGTTTCTGATGATGCGACGGTTACTATAAATGATTCGGAATCCGCAAAAGGATCCCCGTCAGATGATGATAAAACATTAAATGAACTTTTAGAACAGGTTGCGGAATTGGATGAGATCTATACGGACCATCAAATATCCCGAGATCGCCAATTGGAACAGGAACTAAATGGCATTGAAAATTCAATGAATTTTATCGGACGAACGGATGCTGATATGGATTTCGAGGAGATGTTTGACGATGCGGCAACCTATACCAGTTTACAAAGAGCTTTTAAAAATCCTGTACCTATTATTGATCTTTTACCCCCCTCACCACCTACATCTTTTGAACAGGATGAGAATACATACGATCCTGTTGAACCAATGATTATAAACCCTACCGCTCCTATCATTGATGTGAGCCCCTTGAAGCGGGAGAGTCCAAAATTGGAAGAGGAGAAATTACCACCCCTACCACCGAAACGTATAAAAAAGTCTCTCGCCCAATCAGAAAACGGGATAGAAAATATTGAAAATGAACCGATGCCGCATACTATTAAGTCAGGTTCAAAATCAGAGGCATCAAGTCGTCGGAATTCCTTGAAAAATCTAATTCGACCACATTCTCAAATTATTATTATGAAATCTCCCGATCAATCACCGTTAAATAAACGTTTACCACCTGCTCCGCCCTCAAATACGCTTCCCAAACAAAAGAAACCCGGTTTCTTTTCAAAGTTATTCTCACGACGTAAGAGTAAATGTGACGCAACCGATTCTATTTCGAGCGTTAAAGATACACTTGATACAAGTCGGGAGCCGAGCGTAAACAATTTTGTAAGTAACGATCCATATCGGGCTTCAATGAAATCTTTACAGATTCCAACAAAGAAACCGCATGGTAAAGCTGTAGGTCGAAGCGTTAGCAGCGTGTCGGGTAAACGACCGCAATTAACAGCAAATATCGTTCATATCCCCTTAAAAGGTGATTCCTCCGATTCATTACCGGTTCGCAGTAGTAGCGGTACAATGCTATCATTCATCCCCGGCTCAGAAGCGTACGAACGGGCCAGTACCGCTTCGATAAGTAATAATTTAGATCGGAAAACGGTTAGTGCTTTGCAGCTAGCCGATCTGCCCATTCAAGATGGTAATATGTCTTTGATAGCTATTGCCGATCGGCAAAGTCTTAAGAATCTATGCGAAGGAGAATATGGCGTACAGCTGGATCCATCGGTTGATTTAACCGAAGCCGAGCATTATGCATTGTACACTTCGGTTGCACCGCACGCAACCGCTAGTGAATTTGACGAAACGTCATGTTATTATGCACCCGTTGATGCCGGTGAAATCTTAACACCTGCCGAAATTGCACAACGCCTTTCCAGCGGAAATGCGCAATAATATTAGGCTGTTATGTAGCTGTACGGCCTAGCTGGGTCCGGCCTATTTTTGTATTTTATAAAAATGAAATAACAAAAGATATTTCCAATTTTTTGAAGTTTAAAATTTAATATTGTATTTTAAGAGAAATTTGTTGTTTTGGGGGAATCACCCATTTTAATAATTGGTCATACACTTAGATCAAATGTTATTATAATTTGTTAGTCGATAGAAATTGTAAGGATGTCCTTAAATAGTCACACCTTTGCTTCCAATTTCACATTTCCCACAGAGATTGTCATTTGAGTTGGTTGGGTCATTTTTTCGATGTCATTGATTTGATGTATTCAATCAATCGAATTTTGCTACTTATGATTTTTAAGGTCGTAAAACTTAATATCTGCTTTTTCTTAAAATACCTCGTAGGTACTTCTTCATAAAATGATAGATGATTAAGAATCGATCAGGATTAGATTAGTGAAAATATTAATAGAGGGAACGTTATAGATATAAATAGTAGATATGTATCCTTTTATACCTAGATAAACCTGTATTTTATCAATGTTTTGCTAAAATTTATGATCTATTATTAAATTTTCTGACGATGTTACATTTGAGGCCGAATCTACCCAATCTGATCTACCCAATATATGATCCTTTTGGACAGAGGTTCCACTTAACCAGTTTAGTTCCACGAATTGTAGCAAGAATTGTGGGTCTCAATTATTCTCTATTATTCTCTCAATAACAGGCTATTTAAATAAGCAGATTATGGTATCTTTGACAAAATGTACCGATATATTCTGAAGCTTAACATACTAGCTTGTTTCAATATCTCAATTGTTGTTAGTGTACAAAATTACAATAGTGAGTCGTTCAAATTAAGTAGATCATAAAAATGAGCTAAACTGAATAGTCCGAATCGATTGGTTTAGGTAATTTTAAGAAAAATGAATATATAATGAAAGAATATCTAGCCTAAGCGTGAAAAGGAAGACAATAAATGGTCAGAATTGATTTTTAGAGAGAATTTCGTTGAGCTTTTATATACAATTTTCGGAATAGTCAGAAGTATTGAGTTTGAACTATTTTTTGAGAGAATTGTTTTGTGGAGAAATAAAAATTTTTTTGAATAGATATACAGACATTTTTATAATTAAAATTAAGCACCAAAGTGCCTTTCTGAAATTGGGGATTTATATTGACGGGCGCGTACGGTGTTTTTTATATTAAGATTTGCATTAATTAATTATTTTTATTTTATTTTGTATATTTAATTAATTTTTATTTGCAGTTTATAATTTTAATCTTATTTTATAGAACCATGTGAGGTAAAGCGTAAACGACTATTGGATGGAAATGACCGCTATCATTTTAAAAAATCACGTTCTAGAGAACCTGATGGTCGTAAGTTTAATTTTCTATTTTTTTCGGTATGGGGTCTAATTTATTGGGCGGTAAATCAATCATTTATCATATCATGCATGTTTCTTCTATTTTTGGTGGCGGGTACATAAGACTTCCTCTTGTCCAATTTGTTTATGGATACATGAAATAACTTAAGGGGGGCGATACATGTAACCGCCTGAATTTTGACCGTTTTTCAGAGGCTTATTTAAATGGGAAGGAATTAATGAATCGTTTAAATTCAGTATGTTTATTCATTATATATTAAAATGCAAAAATCAGTTTTTTATTATTTTTTTTTTCAAAATGGCCGCCGTAGTAACTAATCTCTTCGCGCCCGACCAAAGGCATCAAATCGGCGGTATTTCTAGCTTCTGTTACAGCGATCTGAAATAAAAAAGTTTGGTTTGAGCGTGTTCATAACACATGTATCTTCTAGTTGAACCAATAAAAAAACAGAAAAGTCAAAAAATCGTTAATTGGCACGCCTCAGAAAAAAAAGTTCGACTTTTCACCCTTTTTTCGATGGTTTTTGGGTCAAATATGGTAATTTTTGAAAAACTTTTCGACATTTTTGAGGTTCAACTAGATGCTAATACTATAGAGAAGACGTTTGCCAATTGAAAAAAGTAACTTTTTGAGTTATCTTGCCCGCCAATTTAAAAAAGTAGTTTTGAGAAAAACGCGTTTAAAGTTTTGACACACAGCAAATCTATGATTTCAGCGACTTATCAACTAGTCAGAGATTCCAGGGCCATACAGAAGTCCTTCAGTGCGTTCGTAGTACTCGTTTTTCTTCGAAAAAATAAATTAAAAATTCGATTTATTTTTTTTTTTACATGTATCGCGCCCCTTAAGCTATCTATGCAATAGATAACCACAAATATGTTTGTTCCCACATTAGTCCGTTGTCATCTAAGTAGATTTACATTTTTATGGTATATTTATTAATTTAGGGGAGAGTTGGGTAGTGTGGATCACTACAAATATATCCATGAACAGGAATTTAATTTACCTCTCTAATTCTTGCCCTATAAATAAAATTACAATATTAAAAGAGGTATTGCTCGAATAGACCTCCTTTTCTAGAGATCAACTGTTATTTCACTATTGCTATGGACAGCGAGCTGGAAATGTATTTACTATCATTACGTATATATCCATCAGTGGCGTGCGGTCAACATCTCTATTATGTGCAGAATTTTATGACCCCTTAACAAAATGTTATAGCCTTATCGTTACCATATATAGCATGGAAAAGAATGTAAAAACGCAGAAAGTTGCTTCGACAGTTAGGTAAAAATAGGTATATTTCGGAAAAATTGAAATTTCTCTGGACATCGTGACATATGATCCGGATTTCCCGATAATTTTCTTCGGATCCAAAAAAATGTATAATGATACAGAAAGTTTATAAGTTAGTTGGGGAAAAATACAAAAATATCAAAACTAAACTTTTCATATAAATCTCTACGAAAACTTAAAAGCTACCAGAAAGCTTTATTTCCCGAAAATTATTATTTCCGTTATAAAATCTATTTTCTACCCAGATAACGATCCTTTAACCAAATTTCAAATTTTCGAATTTCAAAAAGCTTCAAAAATCTCGAATGCTTATTGAAAGCTTAAAATGTGTTTTATATGACTTGGAGTCGAATTTTTATACGGTTCATTAAGTGTAAAAGAAAAACGGAATTTTCGCGGAAAGCTTATCCAAACTATTAAAAGCTTAAAGAAAGCTCAAAGTTTCGTAAAACGTTTATATTTGCTATCCAAATGAATGTCCCTTAACGAAATTTGAACTATTTCGAAGATGAAGCTTCAACAATGTCGAAAGTTCATTGAAAGCTTCAAATTAAAATGTCATTTTATATAATTTGGAATCCAATTTTAATTCGATTCATTATATTTAGTAAAAATATAAGATTTTTGCCAAAATCTGTGTCAAACCATTGTAAGCTCAAAGAAAGCTTTAAATTTCGAACTTAATTTTTTATTTTAATATATATTTTCTGTTAAAATAACGGAACTTAAGCGAAATTACAAATTTTCCCAAAATGGCTTCAAAAATCTCGAAAGGTCATTAAAAGCTTAAAATTAAAATGTAATTTTATATCATTTGGAATCGAATTTTTATCCGATATATTAAATGTATATGATATATGGAATTTTCGCAGAAAGCTTATCCAAACTATTAAAGGCTCCACAAAAGCTCGAAGTTTCAAACTCAATTTATTACGTTTTAAAATATATTTTCTATCCAGATCGAGAACAGAAAAAATGCTTCAAATATGTCTGGAGCTCATTGAATATTTAAATCCTAAATACAAAGCTTTCTTAGCGCTGTCGATATCATCGACAGAACTGTTAAATGAAAATTTCGAATTTAAATTTAGGAGGAAACTTAAATTCCATACTGACTAAAGAAGTATTTTAATTAAGAAATTTCGCTGAGCTTTCGAGACCCTCTTAAAGCTTTTTCAGAAATTCTTGCATTTCCCAGATTTTAAATTATTGGATGAAAAATAAATTTCAAAAGACCGTAGGCCAGATTTGAGTCAGCAGTTTACAGCAATAGAAATTGGTTACGATGTTGTTAATATTTCAGGTGTGCTCTGCGCCTTCTGCACATTGGACTGCACGCCACTGATATCCATCATATGAAATTCCTCTCAAAAAATATGTTTGAATGAATGTTGAATGTAAAAATGAGAACGTTCAAAAGACTTTAAATTGATAACACCATAAATATAAATTAATTACCAGGTTATCCAAGAATTGTTAGGAATTCACCGATCAATTTAATTACAAATTAATAAGCGACTATTTAGCTTTCTTTAATTTTGTTTTTAATTTCAATAATTTTTTTATTTGTTCCTAAAATCCCCAATTTTAAAACTCTAAATTAATTAATTTCTGCGAAAAAAAATTTCATTTTGAAAAAGAGAACGCAAATAAAATATGATAATATTGAATAATATGAATAAATTTTTGAATAAAAAATTAAATAAATTTTAATATTTTTTAAAGACCCAAGTCTATTAAATTGTCTAAATAAGAAATAAATAAATAATTAGAATATAGATTCCTATTTATAAAGATAAATAAATTAAAAAGTATTTTAATAAATTGTTAGAAAAAAAAATTGTAATGAGATTTTATATAAAAAGAAAAAAATTTAATTTGTCGTTTTTAAAAACTTGTTGCTATATTTAAAAAAAATTTTATAAACGAATTAAAAATATATTAGAAATCCTTATGATTAAAGAAATAACAAAATACACTTTTTAACCACTCTGTAATATAGTATAAACTATCTTTCTTTTAATTAATATCATTAAGCTCTAATTATTCTTCTTAAAATTATACATTTTCTACGAATTATTAATATTTAAGTAAAGATATTAATATTTAAATAAATAATGATGAAATAAAGGATCATTATGGATTGTTATCTAATCTACAATAATTTTGCACTTAATTGTCATAAATTATAAGAAGAAATTAAAATAATTGATTAAAATTAATAAATGGATGAGAAATAAATTAATTTTTGGAAACTCTATAATATGAATTTCATTTTATACATTTTTGAAATCAGAAATAAAATTCTATTCTTCAAGGAAATAGGTAACTTTGTTAATTGGAGATAAATAATTACTGTCATCAGAAATTTAGTAAATGTACTAATATTATTTATTAGTATTCCTTTTTGTAATAAAAACATAAAAATGATAAAATGAATGTATAAAATTTCTAAAAACTGACAACTGAATATATAAAATATTTAAATTTATAGATTATAAAAAAGGAATTAAAACAAATTTGTATTTATAATTCAAATAAAGTGAAATAAATAAAATGAATGTTATATTATATTAGATGATACCGTTTGTTTTATAAGTCTACTTATTTTTACTTTTAAATTAAGTGAAAGAGAAAAATGGACCACAGCTTCACGTAAGAAAATTCATCTTTAAAGAAAAATTGGTTGTAGACGTTTTAATTTTTGAATGTTGTTTGTGTGATTTTTGTTCGTGTTTTTCGCTGTTAGTTTTTTAATGTTCATAAACCATTTTTGTTTTTCATTGCATGACCTAATTGATTGATTAATTTTATTTTAAGGATACAGAATAGTTGTAAGAAAGCCTTAAGGTTTATATAATAGTTTTAGGACATTAGAAAGTATTTTTGTGATGTAAAATTTAAAATTTAAACTGAATTGCTTTTTTATTCTAAAATATGTGGCTTTTCTAGAATTACACTTTTATTCTAAAATATTTAATTTTTTGTAGTTTGTGCTTTCGGCTAACCGCATATAACGCAAGCTGGCTAACTAATTCTTCTTATTAATGTTAATATATTATTTAACGCCATCTATTGAGTAAAATAAAATTTTCGTAATTTTTTTTTAGGCACAAACATGACTGGAAATATGCTATTAGACATTGGCGACGCTCAAATAAAAAAAGAGCCAACATCCCCGTATCATACGTATGCAACATCACCATCTCCCCAATCTATATCACCGGCAAATATGCCACCAGTTTTGATACCATCACAAATTCATTTACCGCCAAATTTAGTCCAATTCGGTAATCCGGCAACATTTCAAGGACATCCTCACCAACCCTATCAATCTCACCAATATATGAGTGTAGTTGGTGGTGGTTGTATAATCGATAGCGGTATACCCCATACCCCATTTAACATTCCACCCGCAAATTTATCCCATCATCTAGTTAACCCGATACGACAACCACTAAATAATCTCAATAACATTAGCTATGGTCATACGGAGGCGGCGCCGTCAACGAATCAAATGAATGATGTACCGCCCGGTAGCGGTGGCAGTACTGCAAATTTAAGTAGCCTGCTCAATATGGATAGTCATCAGTTTACACAATTTAATTCAGGCGATTTATCTATTAACGATAACGATATTATATCGTTATCCCCATTGGAACCGTATCTAAATAATCAAACCATTGATCAGCAACGTCTTACCGAGCAACCCGTAAATGAAGATGATAATATGACCGATAGTTTTAATCGATTTGTTAATTTGAATATATGAAATTGGTTTTATTTGAATAGAAATAATAATTTTTCAAATATTATAATAATAAATTCTATAAATAACGTCCGGTTTTATAATACTCGTTACATGTGTGCATTAAGTGTATTCGATGAAAATTAATCTAAGGGTTTAAAATTACTTTAAAAAATGTTAAGTCAATTTCAAGTCTAAATGTATACGTATTAATTTTCAGAAAAAAAAAGATTTTATATGTTAGCTTAAACTCTTAAGCAGGCTCAATTTTATTTTAAATAAAAGAATATAACTTTATTTATTTATCAAAGGACTATTATGAAACAATTGGAATGAAATAAATTCCTTTCAAAATTTCGTAATGAAACTGGCTGTAATTGTTTCCAATTGATATTTAAAATAAAATAAAAATGTAGGACATTTTATAATAAAAACAAGTAGTTATTTATATGATATAAATTTAACATTTTGTAGACATTTGTAATCAGCGCCGACATTTGGAGGGTGCGAGGTCGGGCACCGCCCGAGGGCGCCAGACTGGTTGCGTACGCACTGGTTGGGTACTGGCTGAAGGTACGCACGAGCTCAGACCAAAACTAAGCACAAAGACTCTCACATGACTATAAATAAATTAATCAAACTTATACTGGCTTTATCCATGTAGTACATTATGGTGACAAATTTTTTGTATGGAATTGCAATCAGTTAAAGCAACCACTCTCTAAATATGTTGGGCTATTCTTAACACTTTTAAATTTGAAATTTTAGTCAAATCGATAAACGTTTAGAGGTTGCACAAAATCGATTTGTCATACTATTTTTAAATTTTGAGAATAGCTTCGAAATGAGAGCTTCAATCAACTTCAAATG
>JANTOP010066328.1:0-22153 GCA_027564815.1 Symmerus nobilis | reverse complement strand
ATGTTTTTTGGGGAAAATTTAACATTTCGTGAAAGAACCGCTATCTCGATAGATAATAGATTTTAAAACGCCACACAAAGTTCGAAACTTAAAGCTTTCTTTGAGCTTTCAGTAGATTGAGAAAATGTTTAGGAAAAATATCATATTTTATCTAAATTAAATGATTCGAATTTATTAGATTCCAAATGATATAAAATTGCATTTTAATTCTAAGCTTTCAATGAGCTTTCGAAAATTTTAAAACTTTATTTTGGAAAAAGTGAAAATTTCGGTATTGGGCCATTATCTGGATAGGAAATAGATTTTTAAACGTAAAAATTTAAGTCGAAACATAAAGCTTTCATTGCGTTTCTAATACTTTATATAAGCTTTCTGCGAAAATTCCATATTTCATTTAAATTTAATGAATGCGATAAAAATTCGATTCTAAATAAAAATACATTTTAATTTTCAGCTTTCAGTGAGCTTTCAATATTTTTAAGCTTTTTTATGAAAAATTTTAAATTTTATTCACGAGTCGTTATATGCATAGCAAACAGATTTTGAAACGTAAAAGTAAGGTTTGAAAAATAAAGCTTTCTCAGAGCTTTAATGTTTTTCCAGAGCTTTTATACGAAAATATTAGTTTTGATATTTCTGTGTTTTTCCTCAACTAATTTATGAAGTTCCTGCATCAGTAAGTTTGTTTAGATGCCGCGATGTCCGATATTTAAATTTCCCGGTGCGAGCATTTACGAATTTTTGATATTTCTTAGATAAATTTCAAATTTTCCAATATATTTTTACCTAACTGTCAAAGTAACTTTAACGTAAGCGAACACATATGATAAAGGCTGTAACATTTTGTTGTTTCTGTGTACCAAATTGTCACATGTGTAGAGGCATTGTATATTGGATATCGGTTCAAATCCCACCTGACCTAATACTGGAACTTACTTTCTTTCAATATAATTATAAATATATATAATTTCTTTCTTTCTTTCAGACACATATAATTCTCGATAACACGAAGAAGTGTGAAATAATTTTCTCACTATATAATTCAGCCCTTAAGAAGTAATATTCAAATACGATAAGTAAAAAAATAGTTCGGAACTTTAATAATGTTAATCATCATAGTGTTGCTAGCCAGACAACAATGACCTCTATGTTAACAAATTTCTATTAATAATAATTTATGTCCCGAAAACCGATTTCGAACCTGTTTCCGCCTAACAAGCGGAGTCCTTGATACCTGATCTATTAAGTAGCGATTAATTGACATTACAAAGTAATTATTCATATAATTGGTCGGTTTTTCCAGTGGACCCGTCATTTGGAGACGAATACGAAACATTTCAAATTTAAAAGAGAAAATTCAATTACAATGTCTTTTGTAGCTGTTTCTGATATATTTCAGGCAATATATTAAAAATTGGTAGCAGTAGAAGCGACACACTACTACGTTAAGAATAGCTTATTATTTATATTATCCGTTCATTTACATATGGTTGAAAATTCGTTCATCCTCTGAAGAGAAGTAACAAAAAAAAAAAAATAAAATAAAACCGATGCAACAAAAAATCCTTAAAAAGTATAAAAACTAAATCAAATATTTACGTCTATTTCTATAATCCATATATCTATTCTCCATCTGAATCTCCATTCTTAAGGATAAAAAGTAATATAGCTGACATACTAAATAGGATATAAGCTTTATATAAAAATTATGCTTGGAGCTTTTTCTATCAAATATTTTTTTTTTATTTTTTGCCATCTAACTAGAAGTTGTATCCTTTATATAGAAATTTTTATAGATTTTTGCCATTCAGTATTCATCTTTACACAATTATGTATAGATTTTTTATGGTATTTTGTCCTGACGCTCGTTTTATTTAATATTTTTTCTGTATTATATTTAAAAAAAAAAAAAGGAAAACCGATACGAGCTTTCTGATAAGACGACAGTGGCTCCACCCTTCAATGATTTCTTTTTTATTTGGTTTTTCCTATATTTTTTCCCAAAGTATATAAAATGCATTCGAAATTGTATAAATCTAGAAATAATTTTTTTTTCTTCGCTGTCTCGCGATTTTATTTTTATTATCCTTTTCTTGTATATTTCGCTACATATATTTTATTGAGAGATTTTTATCTATCATCCTGATCCTGATGATGAACAGAATAAAAGGAGGTATGAAAAGAAATGAGACGTAATCCGTATATTTTCTTTGCGTCATAAATATTAGGCAACATGGGAAAGCCATCAAATTCGGATGGGGTTGACAATGTTAATCGGGGGGATGTAATGGATCGTCTTTGAAGGACGAGAAAATAGATTTTTCCCGTACAATCCTTTTTTCTGTTTGGAAAAAGAAAAGTAAAAAGAATTTTAAAATGTTTTTTCTGTTTAAAATTTTTAAGATTTAAAATTTGTTAAAATAAACTATTTACTTCGGTCACCTCTATGTATTCCATTTAATATTTATTATATTTAATTAATTACAATTCTAACACGTAAAATGAGAAATAACTGTAATTTTTCCTATTATCGACTAACAGATAAAAACGAGACTTTACTTATTTTTATTATTGAAAACACATAATGAACGACTAGACTGCGAGCAGATTATGGAAATACAAGTTTAACTCAGAAATAAAAATTCTTTATTTTTCTTAATCCGTCTCGTTTATTTTCCTTCACCCTTAACGCTATAATTGGATATAATTGATCAGCATTAGCGAGCATATCATATGCGAATAGAGAGAGAATGTGCCTAAACTCTACACATTAGCGCTGATTTTTTCAATTTATATCTCAATTGTTTCATTGTTCTTCTGGGTAATTTTCCCTCCTAAACATTGTCTTTATCTTATCGACGTGCAAAGTAGTTATATACTAATTGAATAATACGGAACTGTAAGATTAGTTATTTAAACAATTAATTTTCTTTAAATACTTATCCATAAAATGATATTCTAAAAAAAACCGTAAATGAAAATAAAATTAAAGATATCCTTTATTTACCGTCATATATGCTTTTCTAAATATTTATAAATACATTTACCAACTGTTTAATGTTCAAGGAAAATAAAAAACTGAACGATTGAGAAGTAATATTTATTAAATCATCCCTTATGGTGGTTCATTTCATCTTTCCAGTATACAAAAATCAAATATAGACAAAGCTCATCATTCCTATTGATTGATATGTGAAATAATAATAAATACAAAATTCCATTTAATCTTCAAAATTCTTAACGTAAACCATTCGGTGGCATCTGTTGATGATTTTGTATATTATTAATATTTTTAAACGCATTTTATATTTTTGTTATTATTTATTGATTATTAATTAATTTATTTAAAGTCTTTCTATATCCATTATATAAATATAAATAGACGTTCGTTAAAAAACAATTCTAATTTCAAATCATTTTCCTATATATAAAATTTTGATTTTAGTGTCGTATGGAGGATTAACATACGACGACAGGTGGCTTTAAAAAAAAAATCGACAAGTAAGAAAAAAATGAACCGTGAATAAATAAACGCGACTCTCATCTCTAATATATAGATTATTTGAGAGCGCCTCTTCGTGAATACACACAACTCAATGCCAATCCACTTAACGCAAGCATAATATTTATGGTGTATAATTGTATATATTCCAATACAGAATGTAGCTTCTAATAATTGTGTATAAAACCAAAGTGGTATAATATGCGCTTTTTATATAAATTACACTTTGTCATTAATTTATATATAGTTTTCTGTTTTAACGAAACCTTCAGGTCATTAAAAATAGGCTTCTAATATCCTTAAAGGAATTCGATACCAATCTGGCACCGATCTATATTAGTTAAGATTCTATTCCATTAAGTTATCTTCCCTATGTAAATCACAAAACAACAATAAATTGAGGGTAAGGTGTAACATGTTGGCATATATATAAATTTAAAAACATTTTCCCGGCATAAATGTATAATACTGTATAAATAAATGCTCATATAGTAGCCTAGTGATATTAGTTTAAATATATACGTAACATTATAGGTATATAATTAGACATTTCTACGTTACAATGTATATTGAAAAATATTGGAACAAATTTATTCGATTTCTAAACAAAAACAACTAAAATACGGAAATATGTAGAGTAGATAGGTACGATTATAACTACAAAGAAAAACTATTGACATGTCTGATTCTAAAAATAAGCGGAAATTCATTACATATATTCAGCGGAATATATATTACAAGCAGAAGAATCCTACACCAACATTTTATTGGTAAAAACAATCCGGAATATATTGTATTTTTCTTAATATCCATTAAAAATGACAATCGATTTTGTAGATAAAAAAGTTTTAAGTTATAAATATCGACTTAGATAACGAAATTTTCATCAATGCTTAGTTTTAATTTTACTATTTATACATATAGGCCGACAAATTTCAGTATCGAGTTGCAATTAGTAAAAGCTACTATTTGGCCCACTTTCTAAATATTTTTGCCTATTCTTAAAACTTGTAAATTTTAAATTTGAAAATGTGTTTAAGCTTTCATGGGCAATGTAAAGATAAACTTAATATTGATGGTTACTTATATTAGTATGTAGTTTTCAGCCCTTCAATATTATTATAAATATTTTTTAAAATTCTATTATTCTTCATACTTAAAATGGAAGACTATCATATTAAAATTATTTTATTGCAAACTCTACGACTTTAGTTCTTATAGCTTTTATTCGATTTTCTTCATGTACAAATTCTCATGTTAATTTGAATTATTTTAATTTCTATATGAGGACATGAAATGTCCTCGGTGCTAAGAATTGAGCTCCAATTATTTAGAAACTAATTCTCTATAGAATCCAGGACCCAGCCCTTTTATATCAATTGCATACAAATTGTGTGTATCCAAAAATTATTTATACCTGCCTTGCCTCGCACCCTGCATTTACTCTAAGTAACAACAATTAGAAACCGGTTTTGAAAAAACAAAACCAATAAACAAGACAAAATTTTTTCAGTAGCGCAGTATAAATGTTTAAATAATAAAAAAAATTGATTTTCGAAATTTTTCTTGTACCTAGGTGACAGGTGACCCCCTTAAACTTTTTTCTTTGCAAAAGAGTGTTGGTACAAAAATAGCTATCATATTTTTGTATGTAGATATTTTTGATGAATGCAAAAATAAATTTGAGTGACACTGCAAAATACGCATGACAAAGGTTCAAAGAAATTAAAAAAGAGCGTTATCTGGCGTATGGTCGGTAATTGGAACATTTATCCTGATATTAACTTTTATTTAGAAATAATTAAATAGCCTATAATAATAGCTTTTTAATATAATTATTATTTATAATTCAATCAATCAATTGATTAGGAATAATTTTTATTTATTAAATAATTTGTAATTCAAATTTTTATCTTCGATTTATTTTTTTATTAATCATAATTATTCTTTTCATTGGAAATTTTTATTGTATGAAAATTATTTTATTACGTACAATGACGAATTGTGTTATTCATTACGAAATATCATATAATATTGGATATTGGGTTCATAAAATTGGAGAGAATTTTTATCGATTCGATTTTTAAACTGTATACCAATAGGAAATTTATTTTTCCAATGACATTAAAATCGATCTGTTTGTTACAGAGAATAGGAATTAGTCTGAAATAAAAAAGAACGTAAAATTAGATAATTTTTTAAATGTGGTAAAATATGTCTCTCGATTTTTTTCTTCTGTTCATCCTTTTTAAAATGTAAATAAAACATAATTTATCTAACACATTTAATCAATATGACAACTCTTAGATAAATATACAAAGAGAAAACCTTATGATGTAGTTTCATTTTTTCTCGTTTTTTTTTACAATTCCAATTTATGTTTTCATTAGAAAGCATCCCTTAACCAGAAAAAATGACGATAAAAACAACCACTTGAAACAAGATAAAATGAAGAAAGAAAAAAATTGAACGGAAAAAGTAAAAATATAGAGGAGAATAATATAAGAAAAATGCGGCGTCCCATAATGATTTTTCTCATTCTTTTTATTGACAAATAAACATTAATTTTCTGAAATAAAAATCTTTTCTTTTTTATAAACTTACTTTTTTCAATTTTTATTTTAATTTTGAGAAATGAAATGCATTTCATCAATATAACTCAAGTGCATATTCAAGAGGAAAAAGGAAAAAAAAACAATTTGAATGTCGTCTTTGTTAATTGAAATGTCTGTTCAGTTATTGGTAATTATCATAATGATATTTTTTATTCAAAATCTAAATTGGATATATCGATATTATTCTCAAGAACCATCTGAAAAAGTGACATAAATTTTAAGAAAGGATTTCCAGTGGTTAATGTTCGAAAAAATCCAGCAGGTTCTTTATACTTTATATTGTGTTTTTTTCTTGCGTATGAAATTATTGCATTATTCTTTATCCTACGTAGGTGGGTTTATGGACTGGTATGTGATGTGATAAGGTGGTAAATATTCCCTAATGGAATTAAACTGAGAGAACTGAGCTGAAAGAATTATAAACTTGAAACTCCGAATAATATCTAATATGTTGGTACTAAAATTAATTCGATGTACTCGGTATCTGTCATTCTTATTGTCAGCGGTGTTTCGCCGAACTAAGAAACTTGGCTCATCTTTTGCACGATATTCGCTCGATTGGTCGGTTGTTTCCGGGTCGTATGCATAGATTCAAGTCCATCTCCGGTAATGACGGCCCGTAGTCAGAAATCACTTTCACAGATGTTAACACGACGCTGTTTTCCAAAATATTGGGTGTTTTTGGAACCAATCGAGATTTGCCGCGTTTGAAGCAAAAAACACCTTTTAAAATGGTTTTAGTTGCTCCTAATGAATTGCCCACAGCATCGGCGAGGCTTCTAATTGTCAATAGACGTTCATCTTGACGTGGCTTTCATCGGTAGATGTTGATCGGTCGTCCGGGGCGCTTTTCGTCTTCAACTGGTTCTCGGCCTTCTTGGAACTCTATGTAGCACTTGTGACATAGCCTGGTCACAAATGCCTTCTGCAACATCTTCATCGTTTGCGCGGCAGAATATTCATTCCACAAACAAAATTGAATGCAAACTCTTTACTCAACAAATTGAGGTATATTAAAAATCGAAATGTCACCTTTGTTTGTTTACAAAAACACGCGTACCTCTGCAGCAATTGAATATATTGACATGAAATTTTGCACAGATGTCAAAGACAGTACTACCAACCAACAAATATTGATATCAGAGTCTTCGCGATATTTAAATGAAAAATTCACCTTATTAGTTGATCACAGTAGTACTTCCAAAATTTTAAATATTAGAGTTGTGCCGGATATCCGTTCGATATCTATCGACTTTTATATTTTTTAATAACAGGTATTTTTTATATTTTTTATATTATAAATAACAGGTGCTCTGCGTTCTCCGGAGATAACCTATTACGGGTTTCAGTAGGTTTTAGGGATTAAGTCTTTCAGAATTAATAGAAGAAGAGGCTTAAGTACTTGATCGCTACATATTTGAAATTCGGATATTCTTTTAACATGTTGTTTCCACCTTCTTGTCTGGGCAACAGTGGAAGCGTCAAATATTTGTCCAACTCCAATTCGTAAGTTGCAGCCTTTAACTGGTTCCGTTCACTCGGTTACCTCTCGAATAGATCTAGATTATTTTGTTTTATGTTACCATTATCTTTACCGTCACGACTGCTATCAGCGCCAGATTTAAAACCATTAGAAATCTCTTCGAAACAGGTCCGCATGGACAGACCAATCGGGATAATTTTTTTTTTAATTTGAAGAGGAATGTATGGCTGTACCTACATTTTAGCGTGAGCGTGATATTCCTCTTCCAATTAAAAAAAAATTATCCTGATTGGTCTGTCCATTCGGAAGTAAAAATGTTCCTAAACCTACAAAAACATAGTTTTTGAGGAGAGCGGACATTACATGATAATAAACTAGACTATATTCCGCAACGGTGTGTGCCAGGTTTTTGATAACAAGGTGGCCGAAAATATTTTATTTCCCAATTTTTTTCACCCCTTTAAACAAGCTGTTCTGAAAACTAGTGTTTTTACTTAAAAAAATCTTTTAGCAGAAACCATAAAACCTACAACATCCAATTTTTTCCTGTCATTAAAGAATAGCATAACAACACTTTAACACGGGCGTTTGTGAAAAAACTAAGCACATTATTTCTTCTAGCAGACACAAATATAGGTCAATTTTTTCCTTACATTTTTTTTTCAGCCGCAAATAGTTCTTAAGCCAATGCCCGCCCGTTAAAGTTGGAAGAAAAAGGTTTTGTGGTATTTGCTAAAAATATTTTTTTATAAGCAAAAAAAAACTCAATTTTTCAAACAGCTTGTTTAAACTGGGTGGAAAATCTGATGTGTGCGTCAAATCTTGCGGAATCAAATCTAGTCTATTTTTATGCAATAAAAAAACAATCGTTTTTTTCAAATTTTTAAAAGAGCAGGGGCTT
Organism: Symmerus nobilis; assembly: GCA_027564815.1. Taxonomy (NCBI): domain Eukaryota; kingdom Metazoa; phylum Arthropoda; class Insecta; order Diptera; family Mycetophilidae; genus Symmerus; species Symmerus nobilis. The sequence goes on along the minus strand of JANTOP010066328.1, from coordinate 13,652 downwards.
GCTAAAATAATACTAAGGTTATTATTTTAGTATTATAAGGAATGTTAATGAAGTTTTTTGAAAATTTGGGCAATATCCGGCTACTCGACCGGATAATAGATACCGAATATATGGTGTCCGGGTATCCGGCAATTTCACTATCCAGCACATCCCTGCTAAATATATTAGCATTTATCTATATATCATTAGACCAGTGATTTTACGTTTTCTATAAAAATATTTTTATTTTCTATTTTTTTAAAGGAATTAATTAAACACTTTTAATATACAACTTTGCTAAGCAAGATAAATGTAAAAGTAGTAGGTTTTCTCCTAACCCTAATGCTACAAATTTTTATGAACATAAATGTCGCATGTATGATTGAAGTGACTTCATATTATATATATATTCCATTTCTTGGCTTTATTATTAATTCCCATATCCTCACGGTATAGATATAATTTAACAGTTTAAACTCTACTAATGAAATATTTTAATGATTTTTTTATATGCTGAGTTTTTATAAAAATCTATATTTCATTTCAACCTCCAATTTATATTTTAAATTTTATATACTAGATAAAATGCTTGTCTTGGTTCAATTTCTTCACCACTTTATAAGAGGTATAGTGTATGCATATAAACCTATACAATACCTGCCAATTTTTTACATTTACTTAAGCATATAGCGAATGATAAAAATGTATTTAAAAATATCTTGTATTATGTATCTATTTAATATAGGTATATCGAAAGTTAACAAAAATTCTAAAAAATTCACACCTTTCATGCGCATCAGATCTTATTATATAAATGCATCAATGCAATGCAATTCTTAAGTGCAGTAGGTGTGTATGCATACATATAAACCTACATTCAAAGTTTATTTATCCGTAAGAAAATGTTCAGTATTTTCCTATAGTAAAGGAAGAAAGCTCAAAATAAATTCTTACTCTCCGAAATTTTCCCACATTATCGATAAGCTTTGTCATAATTTTTTTTTTTACTTTTTTTTCAAGCACACATACAAAACGATGCTTCTCTACACAAAACTATGGCATGAGTGATAACAATTAATTTTGTTTTGGATCAATTGATGATGGGCTTGATTTTACGAATGTAGGAAAAACATTATTCAGTAAAAAGCTCGTCTGTTTACAGTATGTTAATAAAGCTTTTCTATGAATATATAAAAATATATCATCTTGGATAAGTATGCTTTAACTGTATGTAAATATTTTAATTAAAGTTGAAGAGTTTTGTTCTGTTCTTAAAGTTTTTTGACCTCTTCCGGTGGAAATCGAATAACAGATTATGTAGATATAATTTATATATTTATTTTCACTCGAATATATAGGACGTTATGTACTTAGGTATTATATATATTTAAATTCATAAGCAAATAAACAACTATAATATATACTTTATGACAATAAAATTTAATTATAATTACATACTCTTCTTGAACCATCGAATAATGTCCTTGATAGTTGTTCGGATTATATATCCGTTGTTGCATCTATAATTTAATAAAATCTGGTGTACATAAGATAAAATTGATATATAAATAAATCGATTACCTATTGGTCGAAGATAAATAAATAAATATTTAAATATGGGAATAAGGTAGTGCTACCAATATCCAATATAATCAATACATAGATAAATGGTTCTCTAGCACGCAAATCGATCAGAGCAAATGTAACCTATAGAGATATATTGACAATGATTGGTGGGGGGGGATATATTATTTGGGGGATACCTCCCGATTTTTTTTTTATTAAACGATATTGATATATAAATGGGAAAAAATGTATTTATGCATGATGATTATTACAAATATATAGATTTCGGGGCGGAGCACACTATCCAATCCATTTTATTGGCAACGCCTCTACCATCGATATTGGACCAGTCGCCAGTTCGTTTTTAAATACAAAAAAAATATATAATATAGAAAATTGGAAAAAAATGTATAACAGAAAAAATGATGAAGAAAAAAAAACGAAGAAAACGTGATTGCGTATCGGGTATCGGTTTTTTCTGTTCGGTATTCGAAAAAAAAGTGATGAGTGGTAGCACTTTATATATAAACCGATAGGTATGTAATATAGATACTTCGTATTCGAATTATATTTATGGGTATGTGGAATCATTTTATAAATTCAATTAAACAGTTGTTGCCAGAAAAAAGCTTTATGGGAGCTTTGAACTGTTACAGTGGATCGAAAAAAAATCAATTTTCCATTAAAAATATAGAAAAGTAAAATCTTTTAATCTCGTAATATAAATAAATGATTTTACATAATATTGGGGATTTTTCTTATTATATATTATATACTTAATATACCTTTTTTTCTATTATTAATAAAAACAAACACATGCGCTCTATCTGGGTGAAAGCACACACAATGTATTTTCACCAGAAAGAAAATCTATATAATATTGAAAATCATTTTTATATAGAGAGATTTGTGTTGGGAAAATTTATTGTTCGATTCGAAGCAATAAGGAGTAAAGCTTTTTTTTTATCGTTCATCTATATTTATTATTATATAAAAATTATTTTTATTGGCTGCTTATACCGAAATATTGGTATTGGCGGTATCCTCAATTGTAACAGCCCCAATACAGTAAATGTAGAAATTTCTGGAAATTGGTGAAGAAAGTATTTATTTCCATTTAAGGAATATTATTTAATATAACATATCTTTTTATATAGAATTGATTTGAAGTTATAATTATATTGTAATAAATCAAACTTATAATTTTGAATTTTTATCGATTCGTACGTAAACAGACCATAGACGAAGGTGGTCAGGGCAAGGATTAAGTTTCTTATAGTAATGGAAAAATACACAGCCACAACAAAAACCTGTTGAGAATTGCTGTGTTGAGCGGTTAATTTATTACAACCCTTGCTTTTAGTACGTCAGGCTATTAAAAACACCACATCGTTTTCTGACTTCGAAAATATTCTACTCCGCATAATTGAGAATAAACAAACGACGCGAACAATGTATTTGAATAATAATTCATATTTGAAACTACATATACACGTACTATACCAGAACTAACTTGCTAATACCACAGTTCTCAAATAGTTATTATCCACCTTCCCTTCTATATGATGTACATAATGAGGTTGCTGGACGGCAAGCTTTTTGAGATACAGCAGCAACAACTCTGCCATAAAATTTGAAAGATAATCAAAATTAATACCTACTTAACAAAAATATTTGAAAGCTAAAATCAATATATTTAAAATTTCAAGCAATTATTGATAAGAATATTTGAAAACTGGATTGGGTCGTAAAATATGAAATTACTGTTTTATACTCTTCAGTTGAATTATTTGGATGGTTGATGCAAACAATATTTCTTTTTTGTTGCTATTACAGTTTATGTGCGTGTGGTGGCGTGCGGTCAACATCTCCATGAAGTGTTCAGATTTTATGACCCCTTAACAAAATGTTACAGCCTTTAATAAAACTTTGACAGTTAGGTAAAAATACAAAATTTAAATATTTCGGAAAAGTTGAAATTTAGATAAGAAAAATCAAAAATTCGTAAACGCTCCCACCGGGAGATTTGAATATCGGACATCTGGGCATTTGATCCCGATTTCCGATTCCCGATTTATTTTCCGCACTTAATTTTTTACGTTTAAAAATTTATTTTTTATCCAAATAACGGTCTTTTAACGAAATTTTAAAATTTCCCCAAGAAAAAGATCCAAAAATCCCGAAAGCTCATTGAAAGCTTAATATTAAAATATCTTTTTATATAATTTAAAATAGAATTTTTATCCGATTCATTAAATTTAAATGAAATGTGGAATTTTTGCAGAAAGCTTATCCAAACTAAAAGCGCATCGAAAGCTCTAAGTTTCGAACTTAATTTTTTACGTATGAAAATCTATTTTCTATCCAGATAAAGATTCTTTAACAAAATTTCAAGTTTTTCCAAATATACCTTGGAAAATTTCGAAAGCTCATTGAAATAAAAATGAAATTTTATATAATATGGAATCTTTATTCCATTCATTAAATTGAGATAAAATATGAAATATTCGCTAAAAGCTTTTTCAATCCACTGTAAGCTCAAAGAAAGCTCTAATTTTCGAACGTAAAATCTATGTTCCACCCAGATAACGGTTTGTTCACGAAATTTCAAATTTTCCCAAAAATAATGTTTCAAAAATCTCAAATTTGAGGCCGATAGATGAATTTTTTAAAAAAGGGTGATCAAGGACTATGAATACCTTCATGATAATTTAGCTTCAATTCAATTCATTAAACCTATCGCAGAGATTTTAATTTTCCACGGAACTTTTTAGCGAAAGTTTACAATTTCATTTAACTTTATTTATTGGGAGATAAAATAGATCTGAAAATGGATAAAATTATATTTTAATTAAAAGCTTTGGATAAGCGTTTGGAAGTTTCTTAAAGCTTTTTTAAGACAATTATAAATTTCAGTGACGTCAAATTATTGGGATAGAAAATAGATTTTAAAGCGTATATAGGTATTTAAAACCGAAATGTAAAAATTTTTTCCACTTTTCAATTTCCACGGAGCTTTTCAACGATAATTTCTGATTTCATTTAAATTTAATTATTGAGAGAAAAAATAGATTCCATACTGCCTAAAATTATATATTAATTAAAAGCTTTCGACAAACTTTTGTAACTTTCTTAAAGCTTTCTCAGAAAATCTTCTATTTTACTGATTTTGGGTAGGGTTTTATTGATTAGTAGGGTGGAAAATAATTTTCAATGCGTCCTCCACGTCGAGAGTATAGATCTTAGAAAATAAGACTTCAAGTACCGCATATTTTTCACTGATCGGAAGAATCCCCAAATAGGTGAAACATAGGGCAAACTTAATTCAATAAAATAATTTGAGTTAGCAATTTGTAGCATTAAAAGATAATCGGAAAATTTCAAAGTCGATTTTTGAAAAGTGCGTCGAACCGCTTTGGGAGATTGATATTAGAGCTTTGAACTTCACGTACCGTAAATACGAAAAATTACAAAATTCCGATTAGCATGTGGCCTCTTTGTTAGTTGTGTTCATTTTCACGAGATTTTAATATATGTGTATCTTTAAAGAAAAAAATATTGTTTTATAGAATATTTCATTCAAACTGTCATTACAAAATTTTTTTTAGATATTTTGTATCACATTTTATAAGCACATGAATTTTCACGTACTTCTTAGCAAGTTGGGCACACTTTTGTGCTTTCCTTGTTAGTACAAGAAATGTAATGTAAATTAATTTACTTATGAATTATGATCAATCATATTGAACCAATAATTGTTTTTCAACTGTTTTGAATCATGTTTCTGGACTGTTTCGGAACAAGGTGAAGTCAAGCTTTTAGAGTGTATATACATTTCTGAGGTTAATATAGTATAAATTGGTATGAAAGACTTTTTTTAAATATTACATCCCTTTGACAAATTAATGAGGAAAATTATTAAATTTTTTCTTTCTTTTTCTTTCAGGTAAGATAATTTTTGGAAAATGAAATGTTATACATTTCCGATAAAAACCGTTTACTCATCCATTATGAGTAGCTGTAAACACAAAACAGAGGTAAATTTATTTGTTGAAACATATTAAGACTAAAACGATTTGTTTGGATGGAATGTTGCAAAATGAACCACTGATATTCACACCTGTAAGTTTGAATTTAAGAAATTATGAAAGAAACTTAAGGAACACCCGAAAAAGTTTACGAAAAATGTAATTTATTAAATCAAAAGTATGGAAAATTACGATAAGGGTTTTTACAGTACACATAATATTTACAAACAGTAGCGAGCAGAATATGGTATATAGATATAATTAATAAATAACATTTATATGGTGTGAATTCCTAGAGTCTCCCTATCAACTCGACTCCAGTTGTGCTCCGTATTAGATATTGTTATTCAAAATTAAACAATGTCTAATTATATGTTATCATGAACCCACGTAAAAATGTCTTAAACGTTCAACTTTAAAATTAAAGTTTTGCAAAATGTTTGTTTGGCTCTTGTGAGGAAAATATTGTGTGGAAAGCACATCTTTGCAACATTGTAAAATCTAATGTCGGTTTTTGTTGTTTTTATTTCCTATTTTGTTGGTTGTTTTTCTTGATGATATGATGGCACGCGCCTCTTTTCATTTTGTGTTAATATTATTATACTTTTGGTTTATATACCGTTTTCTGCTCTATAGATTTACATAGTTCAGCTAACTTATCGCTTCTGGGTGATAAGGATAAGGATATAAATTTGTAAGAACTTTAACCATGAACTTGGTAATCGGGTATGTGGCAGAAGAAACCTTATAACGATGATGGTTATATAGTTCTTATTTGGGAAAAATTGTATGATTTTGATTAGCTTCCAAAATATATGTCAAATTATCATCAATATAATTCCGAAATGTCCATCCATATATCATATAATTTCTTTACTTAACGGTTTAAAACAAAACATTTAACCATACACATAATGAACATTAAGTCAACCGAAAACAACCTACACAGATCATTTTGATACCCCCGCGACTATAAAAAAAATCAACAATAGCATATTGTCGTCTGGTATATATGGTACATAGTATATTGAGACGGAGGCTGTGTTATGTTGTTTATATTTTTGGCTAATGTTTGTTCATTAACGGGCGCGACGGATCCCGCTAATTTTTTTTTATATGATTTATTATACGATATTAAATTTTTGGCGGTTTATGGTTTGTAATTTTGTTTGGTTTTTTTTTTTTCATTTTTATTTTCATATTTAATTAAATGCGAATCGAATGCAATCCCTTGTTTGTAAATTTTTATATTTGAAAGAATGGAAATTTGGTACACATGTTTCCTTGTGAATGAAACATGTAAATAATAAGTAAATAAATGTATGTATAATAAATAGTCCAAAAAGCGTAAGTAGGGTCTAATTAAACTTCTATATACATAAAGCTTACAAATAGTTCTATGTAAGAAGTGCTGCGTCAAAAGTTTTCTAACATTTGGTAATTTTATAATCTAGAGGTATGTTTCCAAATTAATATTTTTATATATGCAGTTCATTGCCTCCATGGACTGTATATATAAGAAAATGTAGAACGGACTGGTATCATGGATCGATTTCATATGTTTTTGCTCAAACTTTGGCACGATTGTTTCATTACTTGTATTTAAGACCCATAGGAAAAATTGTTTTTGACTAATCAAAAACTTCCTGATCTGGTGTTTAAAACAATGTATGTTCATTGAATAACAATTTTAATTAATCAAATATTCAGAAAGAATAAAAATATTAATTCTGGACATCCATAAAGGATTTTGGATATACTTCTTTTTATGAACAATAAAATACAAATTAATCGATTTTTAGTCCATGAAATAATGGTCGTGGGGTAAGTATGTATATTATATACTAATTGGAATTATATGGATATTTGGATGGCCAAGAAACATGATATAATTTATAATAGTTAGCATAATAGGAATTGTCCAAAAAATCATTTATTTTGAAATATATAAAAAAAATTGCACTGAACTATACTGAACAAAATAGAAATTTCCAATTATATGATTTTTCAAACAACGCTATACCTTTATCTTTAGCGTATAATACTCATGACCCATGACTCATGATTCATGAATTAGAATTGTAGGTGTAAATTATATAACTTTTAATCAAACTAGTATTAATGGTTTATATTGAAATAACTTAAATTTTCCTAAGTTATGAAAATAAAGCAGAGATCAAGAAAAATACTATTTTAGATTTTAAGCAAATTATTCTTTATTCAATTTGAAAATGAACATTTAATTATCTAAAGATAATTAATTATCGACGACGACTATTTATAAACATTATTACAATAATAATTATCATTACTAGTAAAAGTAAGAATAATTAAAACATTTATATTAAGTTATTTAAAAATTATTAAATTAATAAAATATTTTGCTGAAGTATTACAAATGTAGTTAATATTAAAACTATTGGATTAAAATTATATTTCGAATACTATATAACTCAACTCGAATTTAAATTTATTAGTAACACCCATTATAGCAGAACTACACTGGCATCGATTCTAACCGATACGAAACCAATGAATGTTGTGTATATATTTCGTTGGTTGTGTAAACATAAGTTATAAGAAAGTGTTCATATCGAGAAAATAAAATTAGAAGTAGTCTTATAACCATTAACATAATTATCATGTTAGTTAAATTTAATTCTTAATTAAAAGTAATTTTTTGACATATTTTTGGAGTTAATTTAATTCGTACCTAAAGCAATCACTTAAAGGGGCCTATACTACCATCATGTATTTTATATGGAGAAGTTAAGTTCCCTTTTGTAGAACTCCAGTTTTATGGACAACTTTTCAGTTTTTTATTTTAGTAATAAGACAACAAACGTTTGATTAGTTTTCTTTATCGATTTGAAATCTACCCAAAAAATCCTATAACAAATGGCGACGTGCGATTCTCAATTCGTTTGTCATATGTCAGGAAAACTTTGTAAAAATTACCACACTTTGAAATCATAATCTCAAAATTTGAGATTTTCATACTTTAAACAATTTCAAAATGTTATAACTAAGTAAATTTTTGGAATTTTCTGGTGGCTGAGGTGTCTTTTTATTGTGAATGAAGTAATTTGGAAATACAAAAAAATTGATTTTGATTCGGGGAGGATTAGGGCCCTTTTCTTGTGAAACATCACAAATAATAAAATCTATACCTATTCATTATTTCAGAATATATGATGGAATTACAGGTACAAAATTGTTTAGTTATATGGAGATGTGGGTTCGAGTCCCACCTAACCCGATAAAACCAGACTTTACTTTTTCTCTATTTTCAGGTCGATAAGTTATTCTTGAAAAAATAAATAAGATAAGATTCTATACGTTAAAGTAATGTCCCTCCCGTTGAAAAAGATAATTTTCGTATATAACAGTTCGGCTGAAAAGTACCGTATCGTTTTAAAGAAAAACACTTTTTTTTGGCAAAATTCGATTTTATTATTCAACATAGTTGCCATCGAAGGCGATACACCGATTATAGCGATTTTCCAACCTTTTTCTACCATTTTTGTAGTACGATTTGTCTATTGCTTCAAAATAGGCCTCAGTCTCGGCGATTACCTTTTCATCGGCGCTAAATTTCCCATGCCCAAATATTCATGAACGATATGTCCAACACGTTCACATATCTCGATCAACTTCAGTTTACGGTTATCCAAAATCATTTTGTGGATTTTTTTTATGTTTTCGTCCGTAACAGCTTCTTTTGGACGTCCTCTGCGTTCATCGTCTTAAGTGCTCATGTGGCCTGTACAGATTTTAGCAAACCACTTATGAATAGGTGCTTCGCCTGGCGCAGAGTCCGGATTACACTCATTAAGCCACTTTTTGGTATCAGCAGCATTTTTTTTTCATCAAAAAATAGTGTTTCATCTCAACACACGAAATTCCTTTTTATCCACTTTTTTGAAAATAACGTTGCTTCACTCAAAATGCTATATCTCACAAACTAATAGTCCGACAGATGTCAAATTTATACACGTATCTTTTGAAGGTTGGTACTAACTAAACATGATATGGATTTAATTCTAGTGGCGCCCTCTCATAGAAACGATACGAACTTCTCACCCGAACTGTTATGTTACGGTGGGCATGAATTACTGAAAAAATGTTCATATCTTTACTAATGTAAATTAGTTGGAACTATAGTTTAGTTTATATGTATCTTCAAGAAATACAGAATAAATAAATTATTATTTTATACAATATTTTAATAAAATAAAATTTCTGCCATTAAACAAAAATATTCTAATATTCTAATTAAATAGCATAACTTCAGAAATATTAAAGCTTATTTTTACTCAGTTAATGATGTGGGCTGTTTTAATAATTCTTAACCAAACTTATGCATTCCCATTTTGGTGCGACTGTCGACGAGATATATTTTTCGATTTGATCGAAAATTATAATGTAAAAAGATAGGAATTCGTTTGGATTCGATTCAATCCTAACGAGTGTAGTTATGCTATTGCAATCAACATATTTTTTCTAACGAGAAACAAGGTTATTTATTTCAGTAATATACAATTCTATAGTTCTGGAGGTGACAAAAGGAGTTTCGACGGCAAATCGATTGTTGAAGCATTTGCCTTGTGAGATGTAGCCGAGTTGCTTGAGAAAGTGGTAGTCGTTCTGCGAGTGGTCCGGTGATATTACGCACGAGTCAAAACCAATAGTCGTTTTCTGTGGCGTGCGTGTATTTTTCCACGAGATCTATAATTTGAGAGGTGGTGTGTAATAATTTTCGAATGTAATACATAGAAGAATTCCATATGATTTCAACGATTCAATTTTTCATGATTTTCGATTTTGTATATTGTCCAAAAAATATTTGATAAAGAACTTTCCTTAATCTCTCGAACAGGTTGGCCTATTATTACCATGAACGATTTCCCGGGTTAAATTCTAGTATTTAAATTAATAATTACCTAGTACTAGTCTACCAATATCTTTATTAAAATCTATTACCCGTAATATCAAGGACTACATCCAAAAATTTGAATATTTCTTTGAAGCATATAAAAATTGATTGAGATTTTTCATCTTTCATTACGATATGCTATATAAAAACCTTTATTATTACTATAGAGATATTTAAATTTATTACATTAGAAATAATGGGCTGCCAATATTTATGATGATCTCTCGCGTCTATTATTAAAAAAACGAGAATATTATTAAAAAAAAAGAAACCTCATCCCAAAATATCGTCTTTTGTAAATGAATAAATTTTCCTTATGATAGGTATAATATTTGGGTGATACCCCATATAAATGGATGATGTACACACTCCGTATTAAATTTTTTTCCCCGTTCGGTTAAAGAATGAAAATAACGGAGCTATAAAATCCATTATGCAAGTAGCAATATTCAATGTTTAAACCATTTAACCAATATCTGCCCTCAAACCTCGTATCGCATTATTCGAAGTTTCTCGTTTAATGACGCCCTACTAACCAGGGAGAAAAATTTCAAACATGCCGCAACAAACATTTTTTCTATATGGAATATCATATCGCGGAAAATTGTTTATGTTTCGGTATACCACAGGAGGTAGATGATGGTATACATAATATCTATCAATTTTTTTTTTTCCAAACAATTTCCCCATTATGTAATCCAAGTGGATTATAGATGGATAAAATTGTAATGCTTTATATGCATAATTTTTGGTTAGGGAATATTGATTTAAATCTGTATGATAATATTTTTTTTGCATTAACATCTATTATCGTTCAATTGGATGCAATGTGTGTGTATTCAATATTAAACACTATTATCTGTAATCTGAATTCAAAAATCAGTATGAATCTCTAATACAGTAACAATCAATAATATTTATCATTTTTTTACGACTTCGACCTACCCGATTCTGCCCGTCCCCATATACAAATTACATTAATATCAAAATTTTCTTTTAATTTATTATCGTTTGTTAAATTTCTTTTACTTACAATATATATTTTTTTTTTGGCTCCCATTTAACAATATATGCAATACTGCATCCAACAGCCACACCTTTAATAGGTGCAAAAATTTAAATTTCAATCAATAAATAAATTACAGTAAATTATTTATAATGTAGTGCAAGAATATATCTAAAAGGCCTTGGCAATGGGACAAAAGAGAGCATAGAATAGAATTTATTTTTCGCAATAATATTTGTCGCAAGTCACAATTTTTTTTTTCCGTTTTATCATAAATATTTAATTTCAATCTAAGGTAAGTAAATTATATGTGGTAATATACACCAAGTCATCGATATACGTGTTTTATGAATAATCAGAAGGGTTCATGTAATTGTGATTTATCATTCATTGGAGATGGTGGTGTAGTACTTATAATCATTCTATTAATAAATTTACCCAGGAGTATGGAAAGCAATTTTTTTTTTAAATTTAATGAATTGAATCTTATATCGTATACGGATATAATAACCTTAAGAGAGCATAAATGAATGAATGAATCCATTGTCTTCGTACCAGACGCAGACAGTTAATGGGTTTCCATCATCAGTGATACATTTCATTAATGTAAAAGGATTTATGGCTTATAAGTTTTTTCCCCATTTTTCTTTAATTATAATAATCTGTATCTGAGACATTTGATCCCTTTTTTTTTAAATAATAATCATTATTTAATCTTGTTTAGTCAATTGTAGATTAATAAAATGTTTATAATTCACTACCTGTTACCATAAACTTTTCTTAAAATAATTCTTATTTTCGTAAATAATTTAACCAGAGAAAATTATTTAAATGTTATCATTGTACAATAATAAATATAAATAAAATAAATATTAATATAAAATAAAATGAAAAATAAATTGTATCAATGAGTAGGAGTTAATTCAATAACGAGTTCAAGGAACTTAATAAAAAGATTATCATGTGCTTTTTAACGCTTATATTTTTATTAAGAGAATAAACAAACAGTGGCGAGCATCATGTGAACACATATAGTTAGGAGTAAATTGCACACTATCATTTTACAACAAATTACAATTTTAAACAAATAAATTTATCGGTAATTTGTATTTACTATACATAGTTTGTCAACTTGCCAAATTAAATGTTTATCTTTCATTGTGCATTAGCGTACTACACTATATAATCATTGCCGCAAACCATATCAATAATTATCTTATCTTATCCATATCTTAGTCGCAAGCATGAGCTATAAAGTAATACGGTACAAATACATAAATTAAAAAGTATAGTGAAAATAAATAGCGTTCGTGAAATTAGGATAGGAAGTTTATAAGACGTCTTGTTGAAATTATGTTATGAGACATGTATGAGATATCTTTTAGACATATATATATCTGTCTATAAGATGTATCCTTTTTCCATCACGATGTGTACTCAACACCTCAATATGGGATTTCACTATTGCTATTCAATATTAACGAAGTTAACCCAATGTGAATAATATACATTAAAGGGATCCAGGGAAAGGGAATCCAGGGAATCCTTTTCGTTTTTGAAGCATTTATATCAATAACAAAAATATGTGAACCAATCAATCCAAAATATTTGTCTACGGAAGCCGCGACGATAAAAGTTAAATGCCGCGACGATAGAAGCCCCTGTCCTTTGAAGCAATCCATTTTTCCACTTCTCCGTAATTAACGACGTGTGAAACTTCAAGTTAATGTTGCATCGCTCGGAACAGATGGTAATCATATGGAGCCGGGTCTGGGGAACACGTTGAGTGCGGGAGAACTTCCCATTCAAGCTCCATCAGTGTCCGCTTCCCGGCTAAATCAGCCTGAGGCCGACCGTTATCATGGAGAAGAATCACTTTTCGGTGATTTAATGGCGATGGGCGGTCATTTTTGCATCAAATTGCTATTTCGTTCGGTTTTAACAGCTCATAATAAGTGACACCTTCTTGACACCACCAGATACAAAGTATTACCAGAGATATATAAATACCGAGATATTCAGCTCATACAAAAAAATCCTAACTTTTTAAAGGGTACACCTGTAAAAATCATAGGCCCCTGTCTGGTACACATAAACAAAATTAGGTAAATAGCTATTGACGCATGCGCATACACTT
>JANTOP010066217.1:0-22165 GCA_027564815.1 Symmerus nobilis | reverse complement strand
GGTCTAAATAGGGAAGGACAACGACTCAAACCAAACGGAAATCTTTCTGTCCAATCAGAGACTGCAAGGCTTAAAACAAGTCAATACATAACAATCTATATATCTGTCATCCGTAATTTGAACAAAATAGTTGTTGATTAAGCTTCACTTTTTCAAGGAATTTATTAGGAAAAGAGATTTACCTGGTCCATTAATTAAATAAATTAAAAAAAATCAGAATTTATTGTTTATTCTAATCCTAGCCAAAGTAATAAAGTTATAATTTTCTATATTAGAGATTTAAATTTACCTAATTAATATTATTAATCTAAATTCACTTTGTATTTGAAGATGCAGAATTATTTTAAAACCAAGTTAAAACTTTACCATTTCTTGCTTATATAAAATTATTTTTTGATCCAGAGATTACCAGTGAATGTTACATTTAGTAACTAAGAACACATATTTTAATTAAACCCGTAATGTTCAAATGTGAACTAACTTGGATAAGGTGGTTATGGAATGATTGTTAACACCACAATTCTCCTAAAAATTCTATTTACTAACGGGGTAAAATACTAATATTACAATTTTCTTTATTTTCCTTGTAATCATAATAAGCCGAGATACTGTTTTATGTAATTGTTATACGCTTTAATGAATGTATGTTACTATTTCTTAACCACTACAATTCTACTCGTTCTCATCATTTATAAAATCTTTTGAAACGTGGTTTACATAATTACCTAGATAACATTAACTGTATGTACGTAAATGATAAAATTTCGTAGGTATTCCAATAACTATAACCAATAATACTATGCTAAAGATTCTTTTTTTAAATAAGGAATTTGTACCCTTTGTCAATCATAATGAAGATGGTTAAGTTATCATTAATTCTACTTATACAAATTATATTTTGCGGAAACTATATAGCATATACAGGGTGTATCATTTAAATGAAGATATCGAATTATCTCGAAAAGAAATGTCCCAGATGACAAGTTAATACTTTTGAGGTGGCAATTTATTTGTGCTAACAAAGGATCACCCCCGTTACCCTTTTTAGGGGGACGGGGATAACTTTGAAAGTTTAATTAGGAATCTATTTATTATTGTAGATTTGGATTCTACACCCCAAAATATACACAGGTTTTGTTCGAATTTTTAATTTTTTTGATTCGTGACAGATGGCGTTGTAATTGCAAAAATTAAATTTTGCGGACATTGCAAGAAATACACTTGGTATCGAAACATAAAGTCAGGCATGTTGAATTTTTTCAAAACACTACATTTAGCTTACCCTAGGAACAACGATGTGGACATGGATTGTGTTCCCTTTGGGGTGCTTGTTTTAGGTGAGTCACCTCGCCTCTCACCATCGGGATGTTTGTTTAAGATTCCTTTTGCCTCTCACTATTCAATTATAGTAAGTGTTCGAAATGTTGACCTTCAACTTCAATGCACTTATTTATAGGTTCGTTCTTCGACTGCTTGTACACAGCGTACAAGTCTATCTTCTGGAATTTGAGCGCAAGGATTCTTGATTCTTCTGATTGATCTATCTGCATTAAAAAAATTTTCGGATATTTTTTGAATTTACCCTTTCCTACATTTGTTTCTCTTTTAATACAGTCACTTAAGCTAAAAAGAGGGACAACCTCGGAATTAGAGATAATAAGCTGTAAACTTGTATAAACCTTTATTTTGGAATTCTAAAAGTTGTCTCAAAAGTCTCATAAAATCTCGTGTCCGCGTCTTAATATATTCAAGGTCAAATGTCACAAAAATCAGTTTTTCGCAAATATCTCGCTTCCTATGGTTTCAATGATATTTGCATCTATTATGAAAATTGTAGAGCATAAGATTCTCTACAAATTTTATTTAAACTAGTTTTTTATACGCTTAAATGTTTTTGAGCGCTCAGCCATACATGGCATATTGCAAGGTCAACCGTGAGTCCCGGTAAATAATACGTCATGTAAAGTTAATTAATTACTAAAAAATCCATAATAATGATTGCATTATTTATTAATTAATGCCTTATATTAATAATATTTTTCATTTGTCAATATACTTGTATTTGTAAATATATTTTAATTATATCTGTATTTAGTAATTATGTATCATACATTTACTATAATTGAAGTTCAAATTCAAATTCACATAAATGAACTTTAATAATTAGAAGGACATGAGTCTCAATTTTCTTCTTCTTCATCATCGTCGTCCGGTCGCTTGAAAATTTCCAGTTCATTATCATCATCTTCGTTGTCAAGGATATTTGTCTCTAAACAGTCAAGGGTTTCGGGGTCAAAAGC
Organism: Symmerus nobilis; assembly: GCA_027564815.1. Classification (NCBI taxonomy): domain Eukaryota; kingdom Metazoa; phylum Arthropoda; class Insecta; order Diptera; family Mycetophilidae; genus Symmerus; species Symmerus nobilis. The sequence continues at coordinate 19,865 of JANTOP010066217.1, read as the reverse complement.
ACTTTCTTCATCGAGATCGCTATGATACGATGAAGCATTGAGGCAAGCTTGCCCATTACACTAGCCACAAGCTAAAAAGCATTGCAACCCCGATTTCCTGCATCCGCAGCGTGAACCACAACCATTTTTACAGTTGCAAAATATTGTGTTCAGTAGTTCATATGGTGGTAATTTTGTCGTTATCGGTTCGAGCAGTTCATTTAACAGTACCCAATCCCATTCCGGGGGTTCTAAATCATTCCCTAAACAAGTTTGAATTTGATAGAATACACGGTTGATATGTTGATGAGCCGCTGGACTTGTTGGTGGAAGATTATGGATAACTGCACAGGTTAATTAAGCTTTGTTGACTTGACGAATTGCGTGCAGCGATGATGATCAATATTGTCCTTAGATTTTGGAGCATTATTACATATATTGCCAACAATATGCGTACTCCATTTTCATACAACGTTTGTACAGGGATTTGTCGAATTTTTAGATTTCAATAAATTTGTTCCTCACATTCTCGTAATTTTCATTACATTTTCCAATTTACCACAATTCAAAAATTCTTAATTACCGATTAAATTATAATGTTTGTAAAATGTTACGATCTTGTAGCAAATTTTCGATTTCCATAGATTTCTTGATTTTCTCGCAATTTACTTATTTTTAAGCAGTATTCATAACATTAGAACAATTCTTCAAATATGTCTTAATTTAAGAATTCTATTCATTTTTCATGAGATATCCAAATTTATTTCAAACTCTGCGATTTATGATATTTATCGATTTCGAAATTTCCCAACTTAAATCGGTCCCCGTTTTTATAAATTGTTCCAACTGGATAAAACTCTCGAAATTGCTATTTTCACAAAGTTCTGTCACTTGCCAGAAAATTTTCGATTTTCTGAGATTTAATTTTCCAATTTCATGAAATCTTTCAATGCTAATAAAATTGTCCTATATTTCCATTAAATTTTGCTATTTCTTTTAATTTTTTTCCGTTTTTGTGATGTTTTCAAATTTTTAAATTTTCGTAATAAAATATGCAAATTTAATTCAGAAAATAGAATATAAAATATAATTTTATAATAATAAACTTGTCTATTTCTAAAGCTATATTTTTAAATAAACCAGTTTTTGGAATTGCAGATAAATTCTCTTAAAATATTTTGTTAACTGAAAAAGAAATTTCTTAAAGCTATTTTTACTCGGCGAATTGGAAATTGTATTTAATTTTTTTACGATTTTTGAGATATTTTGAAAAATTTGTAGAGTAGAAATAGATTTCTGAACATAAAAAGGACAAGGAGGAGGAAGATGAATTTAAAAAAAAAGTGATCAGAATGAACCAACCATAAAGATGCTATTCCTATTTTTTCTATCATTATTATTTATATAAAATATAAATAATAATAATAAAATATAAATAATAATATGATATATCATAAATTTGTATTATTATAATCAGAAAACATTCATAACTCATGATAATAATAACTATGGAAATTAAATGCCATTTTTAGTAATTCCGTTAATATTAAAAATACCACTTGGTTTACCATTGCCATTACGCGTCCAAACAAAACCTACAATTCGTGTTCAATGGGTTACATATTTTAGGTCTTCCAATGAGCAATTTATTATATTCATAAATCATTATTTTAATAATAATTCAATTCTGGTGCAATATAACGTGAAATTAATTTCTTGTTACCATTAATATGTAGCATATAAAACGATAACATAGATATATTTATTATTATAATGCGAATTAAATTTATTTTCAAATTTTGATATTTGAACTATACCCCTTTTTTTATTATTTTCGTCCATGATTAAATTTATATCATATAAGTTGTATGTTTTGTATATACATAAAATCTCATAGGTAGTTAAATTTAATTTTGAATATTATTTATATTTGCAAGTACATTAAATATGATAATAAATTAGTTTTATTAACAGAAATGTGTGAAATCTAAAATTGCAATTTATTTTGTGCTATTGGAAAATAGTATTTATTATATTTTTTGACTGATATAAAACTAGAATTGAAAGTAACAACTAATTTGGATTTAGTTGTTGTAATATGGTTTCGTACCTATTCAAATTTATTTTGAAATCATTTTTACAATTTTTGAAATACTCCGAATTTAGTTTTAGTGTTAAATGAATTAAAATTTTTCCTTATTTGTTTATTTGATTGCTTATAATAATTATGATTTGCGTATATAGATTATACATTCTAATGTTGAAGATAATAAATAATAAATTTTAACAAATGCAATTAAATAATAAAGTCTATTCCAAAATTATACATTTTATACCAAAAACACCTTTTATTTTATATATTTTACCTTATTAAAATTAAAAGAAACATCTGACTTCTTAAGAAATTGTAACTATAATTCACATATAGATTTTCACTAAACTTACACCACATTTGACTGAACAAAACGATTACACTAAAAAATGATCGGTCAATAAAATTGTTTACCACTAAGATCAATTCAATTTTATACTAACAATTCAAACTTTCACTTTGTCTCTTCTATTTTTATAAAATTAAAATTTTCTAGTTAGACTTCGAAATTGAATAAAAATCCAAAAATTTTATAATAATGAAGTTTTAAAAAATTGAAAATTTCGATAATTTTTGAATTTTATAAATATATTTGTACATGTATTTATAATATTCAACAGATTTTAACAGGACTTTATACATAATTACATCTAATATACTTAATAAGATATTTAAAAATCATGGATAATCCACCCACCATGTTGTTTTTGCTCTATATCCGATAGATCCTCCATTTTACACCTTTCCGCCATTTCGATTTTTCCGTGATCCAATTAAATCGATATACTTTCCGAACTTAATGCACCTAAAAAAAGACAATAATAAAATTAATTTTAATTTCCTTAAACTTTGATGAAAAATTCAGTTAACACAATTTTTTAAATCCTTTTCAAAAATTGGTCCTAACAGAATTAACATTTTTGAAAAGGATTTAAAATAAAGCGATAGTTTATATCCTTAAATTTATTTGAAGGCTCTTCAATTCACAAAAAAACGTAAAAAAATGGAAAAAATGCCACAATCCCATTTAAATCCAGTCCAAATAATAAATAATTTATATTTAAAAATTAAATTTTCAATAAGCCCCAAAAATTAGTGATTATAAATTGAATAAATGTGGAGATTTTTGTGCTTAATGGTGGTGATTGGAAAAGATAAAGCACGAAAATGATCGCGGTTGACTAACGGGACATGGATCATATTGATATATTAACATCGCAAAATCTATGCCAGGGGTGGACAACCTTATCTGGGAAGAGAGCCGCATATACATATAAAAATCTCGGAGGGCCATATGATAATGTTCTAGGAATCTATACTATAAATTTACCACATTTTTAACAAAATCAAAATAATTATATTGAACAAATTTGTAGTGATTTTAAGTAACTAACTAGTTAGTATTAACCTGTTTATAGTCGTTAATTGTTTGTTAGTTGTTAATAGTAGTTGGAATCCAAATTTGTATCAGATGAGGTGTGACCTATATTTTCATTCGTCGATTAAATTATAAATTATTTAACACATCGAAAAAGTATGTGGAAATGTCTAAACAATTTCGGAAAATTTAGGAAGATAGGCAGAAAGTCAGGAAAATGAGTAATGATGGGAAAATGTCAGACAAACTTTAGTAAATGGAGTAAAGTTAGTAGGGAACGCGAAAAATCCAAAACAAAAATATAAATAGAATATCAATGTTCGACGCAAATCGCCCGTCAAAATTTAGGGGTTGATTTTTTTGGAATTATGTAAAATTACTTTCTTCATTATTCGTTTAAGAACAATTTTGTGTTTTTAGATTTTTGAAATTTCGAAGAAAATTTCTGGAAAATTCAGTTTATCTACTAAATGGTTACTAAATTCATGAGAGCTATTATAAGCAAATATTTTGTTTTCTTGCAAATTGATATTTTGGCATTTAATTGAGTTTTATAAATGAAATTTCACGAAATTTTTTGAAAGTGATATTTTGAAAAATATAAAAATTGGGAAAAACTTGACATTCAAAGATTTGTTTGGTAAATCAAGAAATATCTTGAAAATTGGATGGAAAATCATCTACAAATTCATCTAAAACTGAAGTCGCGAAAAACATGTCCTGTTTTTCTTTGAATCTCTCCGGAATTTTCCACACCTTATATGAATTTTCCTCGCCGATTGCCAACTATACCAACCTTTTCCCCATTTTCGTATCTCCTCACTAAGTTCTATCAACTTTAAACGAGTTGTTGATAACATTTTCATGATTTTCCCAATCATTATCGGTACATTTCGGGTTATATTCGAAATTTCTGGAATTTGTGATTTTTTCCCGGACCATTTGGGTCCCGAAGAGATCAGAAATATCAGAAAAAAATGTGCATTGTGCAGTTCCGTAATAGTCCCGAAAAAGGTCGTAGAACAGTAGGAAATGGAAATCGATCACTTCTTAGCCATGCCGAAAGAAATGGAAATATTAAAATTTTTTTTAGAATACATTTATTTTAATCATTAATTTGAATATTAATCATTAATAATTAATTTGCTCACAATTCCCTTATCCCCAATTTTTGGCGAGTTTCTTGAGTCTCATTTCGTGCTATATTTCTGCAATAATGGAACAAATGTGACCTGTGACACATTATCTTCCAACTTTAGCTACAACAAGTCAAAAAATGACTAACAAATGATTAATGATTGTAATATGGTGACAAAAAGGACAAAAGTTGGAGCGAAATAATTGGAAAAAGTCAAAAAAAATCCAAAAAAAAAATTAAGCAACAGACGGTCAGGAATTCAGAAATTCAATTAAAAAATTTAGAATAATTGAGAAAATTGTTGAAAGTCAGTAAAATAAGTGAAATTAAAGCGCCGGAAAAATCAGAATTTAATATTTTATATCTAAGCAATAGAAAAATTGCTGCTAAGCTGTAATTGTAACTCTAGGAAAGTATAATTTTTGCTTTTTTTTATTAATCTTTCTTTAACTAATCTCACTCTAATCTTTATACACTAATCCACAGTTTCTCTGCGAATATATCTATATATCCGTTCCTTTCCTTAATACTTTGAATTTTTCAAAATAAAAGGAAATTTTAGATATGCAACAATTTGAAAGTCGGTCAACTGTTAATTAAGTATATTTTTTTCTTTAAACAGCGTCGCGTATTCGATATGAGATCACAAGCGGTAACATAGGTGGTGCATTTGCTGTAAAAAATATGACTGGGGCGATTTATGTTGCCGGAGCATTAGATTATGAAACAAGAAAACGAGTAAGTTTCTTAATTACAATTACTAAAGTTACTCTCTACTATACATTTTTTTATTAAAAAATTTCAAATAAATGATTATAAAATATTTTTGTTTCAATTTATATTTATTTTTCAACACAATTACATTTCGCGACTTAGCATTTCAAGCAAAGCCATAAAAAGGAATTACATTTTTATCATAAAAGAAAATCTACTTTAATAGCGTAAAATATAAAACGAAAGGTATCAGCATATAAAAAAGGACATATTTTTCATCGTTTCACAAGAATGTTTAATAAGTATAGAATAGGATGGCGAGCTGATGACAGGGCAATTGACGAAATATGATAGGGCTCGTATCTTTTTTGAAAATTTCGGACAAAAATGTCAATTAATTTTTAAAGCATTTTTAATTATCACCTAAAAGTGAAGTCAATGGTTATGGTTTGTAGCTATTTTTGAACTAAACTAAACTACTGACGCCCTATAATATGTAATGCGTTTAATACATATTATATATAGACTTTCCATGTCAAAGCAAGAATATTTTCTCATTTAGGTGCAAATTGAATATTTTTTCGTTCATGTTTTTCTTCAAAACAAGAAAATTCTACATGTGAAACAAATTCCATACAATAACAATAATGAGAATGGTGGGATAGATAGATACACACGATTCACATGAAAAAACTTTAGATACTTTGTGCCCTGTTTTTTATTATTATCCATTATGATAAGCACTATAAAGAGGTTCTGTAATTCTACATATCTATACGAATTATTTTTGTCGATTTTCAGATAGGAAATTTGAGGGTTGTTTTTTTAACGTCAGCATAGAAAATATTATGTTGGGAAAAAAATCTGATAAAACTTCTCTGCGTAAAAATGAATTCAAAATAATTTCAAAAGAGAAAACTTTTCCTGGAGGAAATTTAGTTACTGTTTGGTGAGGAGAAACATAAGAAACATCAAGGGGTTTTCTTATTAATTTTTTGAATTTCAATGAATTTTGAATCAGAAATGTTTAATAAAAATTTATGACTCTCCTGATTAGATGGTGTCCCAAACCAAATAACAAATTATTAAACATTACTTGAGGTATACAAACCAACAACATAACATTTCTTAAACCTTAATCATAGAAATAAGGAAATTATTATAAAAGTCATATTTCACAATAAACCTCCCGAAAATTAGAATTTATTACACTTTATCCGAAAAGGATAATAAAAATAAAAAACCGTATAATATACAGAAGACGACAACGGATCTTTATACCATACAACAAAAAATATGTCTAAGGCCAATGGAATGCGACGTGGAGAGCTCTTTTGTAAATCAAACATTAATATATTATACAAGGAAGACAGGATGGAATGCGGATGGGAAAATTAATCCCATTTTGGGATATTAATCCTATTTTCGAAAGACCCTTTAACATTGAATGTGAGATATATTGTGCATTGTAAACGCTGATGATTGAGTTGTTAAATTTTATATATAAGTATTTTCTCCGGCCTTTTCAACCGCAAAATCAAATCTCACCCAATTACAAATGATGGACATTTTCAAATTAATCATGATTTTTAATTTGGTTAATAACATTTTAATGTTTTATTTGGATGGTTATAAGCTTTATGCTGCGGTATCCGCAGATTGTAAATTATTAAGTGTTGGGTGTAATTTCCACTTTCAATCTTATATCGTAATTACATTTTCTTATATTAAACTAATTAGGGTCGAAATCAGCCCATCGGAAATTGTACTTTTTGCGTTAATTTTACGTCTCGTATACATGGGCTACCATTATAAAAAAAATCTTTATAATTTTAATATTAAACATCATTTTAATATGATATTACTGGTTAGATGAATATTATATCTTTTCTCACAATCTCTTACAAATAAAATTCAAATGATGAAAGGTATAACTGCTCCGTTGACCCGTATCCCACTGTATCGTGAACATATATTAATTTCCCAAAATAAAATTTTAGCAAAACGATTATTTTCTATCCCTCGTCAACCCAGAGTCTTCCGCTAATAATTATAAAATATAACGGTTATGGTAATATAGATAACATCAGTTTTGCATGGAAAACCAATTAACATTAAATTTAATTTAATTTCTGGAGCTTATATTTGAAAATTTATTATCTGTTTCACCGATTATTTTCTTTTGAAAAATTATTGGCTAATAAAATTTGCACCATATACAGCTGCAAATACAATTATGGAAAAGTATAAAAATAAACTTCTACGTGATAACGTGATACTAGTGTATCTAATGTTCCAGGAACGATTTAAGTTGAAAATTTATATACCATACCGATACTCATAGACAATATTAGAAGATCGAAATATTAATTATTTCGTTTGGTTGCGAAATTGGTTTCATTCGATAATTCTACTTGTATAACAATATATGAATGAATAAGTTTTAAAGCAATCTATTATTGTTAACAGCCATAATGAATAAATTAAGTCCAGAGGCGGTTTATTGGTAAATATTTGGAAATTTCCACCGATTTATGCTTCTTATTTTCGAAATATAGTGTGAGTTACTGCAAAGTTTAGCATCATTTCATTTGAGATATTATCTTTATTACCTATTATACTTTACCAAAGCATATTTGTGTATTTATAGGTGAAAAGAAACAATATTGGAATTATTTTAGGTTCCATTAACCACCATCTACCCTGTATTTTAATACATTGCCTTAAACCCATGGTAATAATTATACACATACTCACCAATTTTGCTGTTATAATAAATCGTAGTGAATTAATATTTCAATATTAAATTTAAATTTAAAAAATTACAGAGATAAGGCAATAACATAAATAGTAGTTAGGATAATAAAGTGAATGTATTATAATTAACTTCTCCAAAATTTAAAAGCCAATCTGTGAAGAATATGTTTTTCGAAAATAAATCTTATTCTTTAATTTAATTATATTATTATTCAATCTATAATTCCAAAGTAAAAAGATATTAAAAGATAAGACTGAACTCGCCCAGAAAAATTATATGATTTTCAACAGAAATCAATATTTAAACTTATTCGTAAATAAAATTTTTGTTTGGTAAAGTAACAATATCGAGGTACTTGATAATTGATAATACAGAGTCGTTACCACTTTTTATTTCACAGAACTGTATACAGAAATTTTACAATTAATCTTAAATAATCATATAATTCATGTATATGATTCCATGGAACTTTTTGACGAAAATTACGGAATTTCTTTAAATTTAATAATTAGGAAAGAAATTACATTATATTATGCCTAAAATAATATGTCAATAAAAGCTTTCAATGACCTTTTGGAACTTTCTTAAAGTTTTTTCGGAAAATCTTTAATTTCACTGATTTTAAATAAATTTAAATGAAAATAAATTTGAAAGCGTATAAAATGTTATCCACATCGATTGAGAGTATAGACCTTAGAAAGCACGAACTTTCTCTATTCGACTTCAAGAACCCAAATATCTTTCACTGATCGGAAAGTTTATAAAAAAATTAGTAAAATATAATGATTTGAGTTAGCAATTTGCAGCAATAAAATTTGTTGATATATCAAGTGTGCTTTGCGCCTTCTGCGCATTAAACTGCACGCCACTGAGTTTTAGTATGGTATCGGTACTCATAAGAACTCATGAGAATTTTCACAAATAAAATTCAACAACATTTTTTAATTTATTAAGCGATATATCTTACAATCTACAAATCTTTCATTAAACATTTTTTAGTGTGAAATTATCTGTATTTATTATTCCCTGTTTAGTAAAATATATTTGGGTTAGGGGCCCTGCCAAAATAGTTCCAGACCAATAAACAACATTTAGATGTTGTATTGAATGAATAATGACGTATATTTGATTATAACTCTTGTTAAATATCATGTATTAATTATCCGAATCTATTTTATTTCTTCTGTCTTGATTATACATTTTTTACCACATTTTCACATCATTTTTATCATTGTTACTCGTAAAATGGAAATCTCACACCTTTAAACACATTTATCCAATCAATATCAATCAATAAAACTACATGTGTTCTACTTATATATAAATAGTACGAACTACGTTTAGCAGCATCAGATAATTTAAAGGAAAACTATACGACAGTAGTAATCCATGTCAAAGATGTAAATGACAATCCGCCAGTATTTGAGAGGCCAACATATCGGACCCAAATCACCGAAGAGGATGACAGAAATCTACCGAAACGAGTACTTCAGGTCATATCAGTTATACGAATAATAGACATAATTATATTATTTTATTGTATAAATACCATATTATTAAAGAAATATCAAATGTGGATAATTAATTTCGTAAAGATATACCCAAGCCGATTAAAATAGTTTATTATTGAGAATGATAGATATAAGTTTTTGTGGGATTTTGCTTGAAAATAATCATTCATTTCTAGGTATTATCGTATTATACAAATATATTCGTTTATATATCCTTTAGTTTTGGATTTAAATTTTAATGATTATTTTGCTTAAAAGGAGACAAAAATCCTTCTAAGTTGGTTATAATTTTAAATACAATATATTCTGCTCGCTGCATGAGTTTTTCATATTTGTATACAAGTTTTTCAGGATTTATTTTCCACAGCATCAAGGATGAAAGATGTCCAACGGAGAGAAATTTTTGCATGTTTTTCATTCTTTTCAGCTTGGAAATAATTTATTTTTTTAAAAGAAAATGGGATTTTCTTTTTCTACCACTCTACCTACATTAATCTATCTTTCAATTAAAACTCTTATAATTAATTTAAAATTTTAAGTAAATTAAATTTATATATTTTTTCCCCTTTTTCTTTTTCGGTTTGATAAAAAATATATTTCCTGTGTGTGATTGAAAAATTAAACCAAATATTTTTATGTGCGTGGTTTTCCATTATTTTGCTTTTATTGCTTCGCTTTTCAAATTTTCATCAATAAACCAAAAAATATTACCAAAAATTAAACAATCGCCATCCATAAAATGTGACAAAATATGACACATATTTTTCGAACAAAAAGTATTCGCTGACACTTGTGGCGTCCGATAGTCTCAATGAAAATGAAACAACAATTGCCATCAATGTAAAAGATGTCAATGATATGCCGCCAGTATTTCCGCAGACTATGTACGTAAAAACAATGGATGAAGAATTGGACGCTCCATACCGTACAATGCAGGTCGAAATTTATTTTAATTTTTTTTTCACCATCCTAATCCAAAAGAAATTATAGAAATGTTAACACTAATATTGGGTTGATAAATTATTGTTATGGGTTATGGGATGAAAATTAATCTGTGCATGAAATATTTTTGTATCAGGTGAGAAGCAATATTGTAATAATATATGGACGAACATAATTTTACCTAACATAAGTGAGGAATGAGTAATGGTATAGTAAAATAGAGCTTTATGGTGAGCTACACTCCTAATGCATAAAAATAAATCACAAGTTGTAAGAGTAATTTAGTTAATTCATGTTCTACGTACTGCATATTATATATAGTGAAATATGTATTATGAGGATGGTGATGCAGTGTGTTTCCGAACGGTTATAACCAGGAAAAACATTTTGTAATTTTAACTTGATTTTTATTTTAAACTTTACAGTTTAACATTATTTTTCCACTTAACATTACTAGACAAATTTTGTAAAAAGAGATACGATAATGATAATGTTATTTAAAAAATATTGTAATTACATAATCTTGGAGATCGGCAACTCCTTGTAACGAGAAGCTCATTTCATGCATTTCCGTTTTATATTCATGAATATCCAATTTTTTCATATACATAGTACAATTTAATGTACTAATTCTTAACATGTAGAGAGTATTTTATGTAATATAATTTTACATAGTACGAAGCGATAAATACACAGTTGCTGCCATCAAAATAACTTCCACAATATTTGTTGGGTCTTTTCGACAGGCGTTATATATAATGATGAGTAATTTGAAATTTTCTGCTATTCCACGTTTTAGTTTATGTTCTTTTAAAATCCATACATTATGTACTGGATACTTTATACTCTCTATACCTTAAACTGTATCTATTTTTGTATATATCGATAAAGGGGGTGTACTTCTTTAACAAATTGATCCTCTATAATAGCAATTCTATATACTCCGTTTCGTTGGTGCTTCAAGCCTACAAGTATACACTTGAAAATTAAGCAAACCTAGGTCGACTTGAAACTACTTGCTTCAAACCGATCGCGATAATTTTTCTACTCTATTCGACATTTATTTTAAACAATTTATTTCATATTAGCAGACAAAAATTTATTGTTTATCGTGGGTACCCACCGTTTTACCGCCCGGTTATGAGATAGCCTAGGTATAGGCCCGGGTGAAACCAGTTGCACCGTCTCACCCATCCCAAATAGCTAATAAACTCATACGTAATCCTAGCATACACACTTCCATCCCATCTTTGCTGCCATACCACAAGCATTCTATCTAAAACATGTACCTTGCGTTCATTCACACTCATCCTCGCTATATCTGCATTCGACACTACGTTTGTGTTCTCCAATGCGATACGTTTCCTGAATCTTGTAGGAAATGCTATTTTTTAAAACCTCCAGGTCAAGGGGTAATTATCACCCATTCACAATCAGACATACATACAATACAGCCCTTTGTATTCTAATTAATTTCACCCTGGCATACTTATTTCTCAAGAGGTTGTACCACACACATGCACCATATGTCAAACACGCAACAAATACACATTCATACCGTGCTTTCACCGCTTTTTTCTTCATTCCCCATTCTTTCGGCAGTACCCTTCTCACTAATACAATCACTCTTAATACTTTTTCGTTTTTACGACACTATTCCACACTCACACCTATTTGACACAATCAACAAAACATTCATCATCATATTCCAGATCGATGGGCCGCAGATTGAACCCTGTGGGCACCCCCTTATATCATTAAATACAAAGAGTAAATTAGTTTACTTTTTAAATTTTCAAGACAAGGGGAACCAAGTTGGTAGCCTCTTAAGGATCAAGGGAGGAAAGTAAACCAACTATTGTAAACTATCATAAATGTACTAATGTAATAAATGGTTTTTAAAACATTGAACTTTTAACGACTTATTTCAATAACTTTCTCCCGAATTTGTTTAACTACAAACTCCCTGTTAATTTTAGATATTTAAATGTTGATATGACAGCATACAAATACGTTTGGTCCTTAGTGTCCGGCTCTCCTGATTTAAAATATAAGAAAACCTTTCTGAGAAAAATAAAATGACTTGTCTAAATTATTTAAACTTAACTACCAAAGAAATTAACTAAATTCATCAAGAATCGTATTTAAGGTTCGTCGTTCTATATTTCCTAAGCCGCTCCGATTCATTGTATTTCTTTCCGTTCCATAACATAATAATGTCACTACCCCTTAAATATACTTGCTTCTATACAACAAATTTTGCATTTGCCTAATCATCCCTAAGACCCCAATTCATTGTTCCATGAATCAAAATTATTTTAAACATTTTTCTTTACTTTTACAACTACTTAGTACTACTTTGTAATGAAAGGAAATCAAGGATACGTTTGTCAAAACTTTTGAGGTATCCTAGGTCTTGTGTTGTTGACCCACTCTATACTTAATCGAATAATTGTATTATATTCAAACAAAAACCATAAATATAAATATATTATTCCTATTTCATTTAATATGCTACATCCGCTATAAAAACAACCGATAAAATTAATGGAAAAACAACGTATCCGTGCAGTAAAAATCATGAAAAGGAATATAATAGAAAGTAGCATCCACAGAGAAGATACACAATACTATTTAAAGCTTTCGGTTTTTAAACTAATAGATAACTTTAGCTGCGATTTTTATTTTAACTTTATCCTTAGCGTACTTTATTTCGTTGTAAAGTTGTTGCGAAAACCATTAAACATCGGGAAAATTTAATTTCTGTGGGCCTTAATTAATTTAGGCGAAGTAGAAATTTTTACCGAGAAGAAGTAATTTTTGAGAGGAATACTATTAGGTGAATCCCACATAAATCAGAAGATAAGTGATTAACTAATGTCCTATTTGGAAAAGTACTTACATTTTAACATGCAGTTGATTTGATCAGTAAAAACCAATAAGCGTCTGAATAAGTAACGCTGCTTTTATTTTGTAAGACTATTTATTTATTTTATTTAACGGGAACTATTGTCTTAAATACATGTACCCCGGGAAGGAATGGGCTTACTATAATGTTCATGTTATAATATATCCCTTAAGGTATACAAGAAATTTTCAATTAGGGTAACAACAGTATTCTCACATAAAAGCAAACTTTTGAGACTAATTGTGAAAAATTAGTTATCACTATACGAAAACTTTTCATCCATTATATGATATTTGGAATTGAAAAATAATATACATATCCATGTAACGCTTTTTTATGTACCTAATGCATTTTTGTTTCGGAAGAAAACGTTTTCTAATTTTCGAAATGGAATTTTGAAATATATTCTATTTATCTTTAATAAAACGTTGGGTATTATAGGTACCTCCAGTGCACTATTTTTCTGTAATTTTTTTTAGAAGCTTTTACGTTCTTATAATTCTTTAACCGTAAATATAACTGCTGCTATTTTTCCATTTTTCCTGTATTCTATATAGAAATATAAATTTATATAAAAATAAATTTATTTAAAACACAACTACATTACGTAGATATTTCCTTTACAGAAAGATCCTTTTAAAGTAAAATAATTGTATAATATTTATATGGGTAAAGGAAATTATATAGAGGAAAGAGTTACCGGTATATATACACCTGGCGTAATATAAATAAATAATTTGTCAAACCACATAATAAAATATTTTTTACCCAGTTTCGTTCGGTCATGTTCTACAATTCAATCTTTTGAGTATACTCTAAAATACAAAAGTATTTGAAATTCCCATCAGGATACACCCAACTTACTGATCCAGAATATTTTATAAATACGAAATATTTTATAAAGCGAGGAAACCACCGATGCCACAATTACAGGATTTGATATTACCTACATATATATTTTGTTATATTTTTTTCATGTAAAATTTTTTAATGTTATAATTTATGAGGTAGTTTTCAGTAATAAACATAATTTCCAGGAAAACATTTCTGGCATACAAATGCTGAAACTTTAAAGCACGGTATAAATTTGCATACCAAATAGAAACAGTATTTTGATGGAATAAAATTCTGTTGAAACAGCTCATACAATATGATAGTTTTATAGCTGTAATAACGATAACGATAAGTGCAACAGTTTAACATTTTTATTTGAATACTAATGTTTTTGCTGTACGTTTTCGAGGTATCATATTCAATTATTCTTATATTAGTACATAATATGTAGTATAAGTTAAAAAACAAATTTTTCAAAAAAGATTGAATTAGTTATAATCATTGATTATCAAGTTTATTTTACCAACTGAAATAATATTGCAGTTAGGGAGCGAAATACAATGTTTAATTCCCGTTGAATGATAATCCCAATAATCAATTCAATTTAGATTTTATATCGGTTTATTAAAAGAAAAACATGCAGGTCAATAAATGTTCTTCATCCTTAATTGCTAAGTTTAACTTAAATTTATAATGTTATTCTACAATTTAAAATAATGATATATTATATATAATCCTGTACATACTTAAGAATTAAGAATCACTATTATCTAATGGTAGCCAACCTCAAAATTCTAGAAATGATTCAAAATTTTCTTGGCATCATATTCTGAAAACTTGAAATTATAGTTGTGGCGATGACATCTTTTAATGTAAATGTACAAATATGATATTATCTGCAAGGTTATAGTGTAATTTATGTATAATAGATTGTGTATCCTTTAGTGTTTAACATTTTTGATTTTGTTTGAAGTTGAGAGAAAAAATAAGATAACCATTTCATTTTATATCATTTCATTTTATTCATCATCATAAATATATACATTATACAAGTCACGTTAGAAATGTTTTTGACTTAATACAGTGAATTTAGACCATGTACTTTTTGACATCCATAGGTAGGGTAAAGTGGGATGAATTTAACCAGGTTTTTAATTTGCTAGAAAAGGTAACAAAAATCAATATTTTTGCACATCTGAATATACAAATCGGTGGATTAAGAAATGAGCTATCGATCTGTCGGAATGAAACAGCAATCATGAGGCTTTTTATTATAATATATTTTTTTAAATTAAAAAATGTTCAATTTTAGTTATTAAAAAAATCGTGATGTAAAGTTAACCATCACAAAAATCTACAAGTAACACAAATGCTTCGGAATTCACGTATTTTATTAAGTTTGATGTTCGAAATTACAAAAAAAAAAAAATGGTTTGGATTCTTAAAAGCAACTGAAGATAAATTCGGAATTTTTTCATTCAATACATGACGCAAGCGATTCAAAGTACGTCTGCTCGTCGTTATTTAATGCCAGTTATTATTTCTTGCGCAACTTTCGCGATATTTTCGCTTCCACATCCGACTGAAATCAGAATTACTTTACGTATTTACGTGGCACAACAGTCAAACAGCCAATTACATAGCTAACACCCCAAAAGATGCCAACTAAAGTAGACAAAATTCGTTTGTGAAAAAATTATTTGGCACTGCCCTGGGAGAGAAATAAAAATGCGTATATACTCGAAAATTATGCCCCCCACACTCCCCCTATATAATGTAAAATATGCTTTATATTTTTCGAAAATCTTCTAAAACTAATTTTCAAGAAGAACACAACCGGAATAAGCTTTCTACATTGTCAGTTCATCTAGTCAAGGCTGTTATATAGCTTATTTGAAGGTTATTAATAAAAGTAGATAAAAGTAGGGATCCAGAGGAGATTGACCTTTTTTCCCCCTCTATGTTGAAGTACTTATGTGCTCTTGGACTGATGGCTTAATTATAAAACTGCCGAAAAAGGGTGACCTAAGCATCTGTGGAAACTTTAAACAAGTATTTGGCAGCCTGGATCGGGATTTGATGTAGAATATATTAAAAAGCTATGGTATAACTGAAGAGCTCATGAACATTATTCGTGGGCTGTATCCTCTCACCTATATTGTTTCTACTCGCCTCAGACTCGGTGATGAGAAAAGTGGGTACCATACCCATTACCCAATGGCATTCAATAGAATATCGGATCACTTCTAGAAGACCCTTGCTTCGCCGATGATATTTGTCTGTCATCCCACTCAAAGTTAGATATGGAAAGAAAACTACACTGACTTGTGAAATATGCAAGTTAAGTTGGTTTACAAATAAATATCGATAAAACAAAACTTCTTCGTGTGGGTGTAGATAAAACCTGCGTTTCATCAGTGGACGGCAAGCAAATAGAAGAGGTAGAAAGCTTTCAATACCTTGGAAGCTTTATTGCAAAGGAGGGTGATGCCAATACTGATGTGGTCAACCATATTCGAAATTCTCGGCAAGCCAAATTGTCTCTCAGTCCTACTATACGGTTGCGAAACTTGGAAAGTTACGAGCTCTATTGAGTCTCGAATCCAAGTATGTATTCGTTAACAAGTGTTTGAGATGAATTTTTAAAATATACTACCCAACCATCGTCTCAAACGAGGATCTTTGGAAAAAGACTGAAATTGAAAAAGCAGTTATCCAAATAAAACGAAAATGGAACTGGATCGGTCACACTTTGCGACGACCCGTTGGTGATATAGCGAGGGCGGCGCTATATTGGAATCCGCAGGGAAGGCGTAAAAGAGGCAGACCGAAAACCACATGGCGGCGAACAGTCGTCGAGGAAGCCAGATCGGAAGGAAAGGAGTCGAACGAAGTGAAGGCTCTGGCCCAGAACAGACTAAGATAGCGAAAATTTGTTTATGCCTTATTTTCCCACTATTGAAATAAAAGACGAGATGATGATGATGATTCATATATTGTAGGCCCTTGCTCAAATAGAACCGGTGTTAAAAGTAATTTTATATTTTTTAGTCTAGTCTAGTTTATCTCCTTGCAAAATCTAAACCGCAAATATTTGTAATTTCGCCACGCATCAAATTACAACTTTCGCGCCCAGTTACGTTGTTATCTACGCCATTTCGTTTTAACGACCTAGCCTAATGTACAGATTTATTTAATTTTAGAAGATTTAAAGATAAAGTGAGATCTTGTACTACCACAAAACCTAGTGCAATTTACATATCACCTAGGTACTTTTACTAATTGAAATATAATTCTCTATTTTTTTTCTTTTTTTTTTACATTTTGTTTTTAATATTTCTTTATTTCTTTACTAACCCGTGAAAATTCTAAAATAAATTATATATGGGAAAACATCCAATTAAAAATCGAAAATTAATTAAAATACTAGGTAGTAACCATATAATGATAATATTGTATAAGAGCGATTTCCGGAGAAGATAGTCAATACTTGAAGAAAAATCAATGTATTTTCAGTTTAAGTCATTTAATGAAATATTTAACAGAAATTCTTTTTATTAGCAAATAATAAATCTTTTATTTTAATAATAACATATATGCTATGTATCTATTATCTCATTCTTAAAATTATATTAAATTTGTAATATATAAGAGAAGCTCCTAGCATATCCTATTAATTTTAAAATTTTAGGAGTTACAACTGTAGCTAATATTTGATAAAATCATAAAATATCCTATAGTTAATGTGGAATTTAACACATTATATTCGGAACTTTATAACAATTAGGATATAACTACTTTAAAACATCTTTTAAACAAAGGATTTAGGATTACTATTATTTTTATAAAACTTACAATATAATTAACAAACATTTCAAGAAAATGTCATACCTATAGTAGATTTTCATTATGAAAGAGCCTATTATATTGTAAGATTCCCTGGTTCATAATAAAAGTTCTTGAAATGCTTGTTCCAAAATTAAATCCCCAGATTTCTATTTTACTTAAATTTACTATTCTCTATTATATTAGAAAATATTTATTATACATATTATGTAAAGTAAAGTATCAATCCCCGTATTGATCTAGATGGAGAACATTCCACAAATTTAATTAATACTGTTGTTCCATTTAACTATTCATTTTACGACTATACAAAGTTTCCTTCTATTTTATATACTTAATCTAATATGTCTCGAATGAAAGTTCTATTTGTCCATAATATGTAAACAGTGTGTACCATAGTACCGTATGCACCATATATATTTAGATAAATTTGTTAAATCTTTCAAATATCTACCAGCTTTGTAGTTACTATACATAGTATTTTATCCCATCAGAATTATAAGATTTCTATAAATTATATTGATGGGTAGATAGACAAGCATGCGGGTATGTTTTCATAGTTTCTGATAGGAGATGAATTGTTGTTAATTAAATCTGTAAAATAAATTTGATGAAATTAACCTTCGTTTAGAGTGGCTCTAGCCATATGAATAAATTGTGTAACCCAAAACGGATATTATCTCAACATTTATAATATAATAATAAATGATATTCTAATTTTAATAGAAATATATCCTGGTAAATTAAAAATATAGACACATGGTTTGTTCAGGACACTAATGATAATATTCTTGGCATAATTGGAACCTGTCACTGAAAATTATTGAGGAAGGTTTCTCCAATTTCACACTCTCGGTACGAATATCAAGTGTATGGGATGTTTAACATATTAAAATTGAAAATCTATTGTTCATGTCATGTTACACTTCAGAATATTGTACACCTTATCAACTAGATTTAACCTTAGTTAATTGAACACAATTTGAACACTATCTTAAATTCTCCCAATATTTAAATACGAATAATATAATAATATGTCAGGTAAAATTTAACAATTTGATAATACAATAAATACTTCTTGTGTTTTGAAATGTCGGTTTTGTACAGTCTCTTCTTTTCTATCTCCTCTCGTTATCAATAATTCCGACAATTGTCTTAAACTTTTATGTATCAGAAATTATGTACTAACATAATTATGTAATTGTTCTGATATTTTGCAAGGAATAAATGATCCATTTTCTTAACTTGCTCTTATCTACATTTCTTATATATGGTAGTAAAGTAAGAAAACACTTATAGAATCGATTGCAAATTTCAACCTTGAAAAACATTTTATAACCATTGTTTTCTAATAAACTCAGCAATTTTCACTATTTTCAGCTAACGTATTTTTAATGGGAATATACGAGTTTATAGCTTATACAGGTGGTACCCAATTTAAAAGAGAGAAATTGTTTATATTGTATATTAAAAACTTTATCTTCATGTAGAATTAGTCATTAATTTATACATAATCGTAAAGTTTTTAGACACATTGTATGAGTTTATTTTAAATATTGATATCAAAAATGGTATTCATTCATCGGGTCTAATTAAAGTGTCGTGACCTGAGGTAACCTGTGTAAAGTATGGCATCTTCACTTAAATCATAAATGTACTAATATAATAGATCTGTATAACAGTGGATGAAATTTACCATACTAATTTAGAAAGGTGCGTTCTTTCTTTCAATCTCCATCTATCGGTAAACTTTAAAAAATTAACA
>JANTOP010066106.1:0-22169 GCA_027564815.1 Symmerus nobilis | reverse complement strand
GGGGTCATTACGTTAGTATTTTTTGAAAATTAAAAATTTTGGAAACTCTTATAATTGATTGGGTTTTTACAAGTTAATTTTCGATGAGATTTTAAAAATAGAGTTGGGAGTGGGACACCCTTACAGTAAGGCTGTTCCTTTCCTTATTTGAATCCATTTCAAAATTTCAAAATATTAAATTTCCCGAAAAGTTATAACGAGTTTAATTAAAAAACAAATATTCTTGCTGTTTTCTTTATATCAGCCCCCCTATAAAATCAGGGGGTTTATATTTTGAAAAATTTTGTTGGACAATTTCCTGACTGGACCCTACGGTTTAATTCTTCGTAATCAGATTTTTCAATTCCATAATACTACAATTTTCTCAAATTAATTCAAAATATCAGGTTCCAAATAGCTAATCTAGAATTTTGAATTATGGAAATTATGGAAATAAATTAATCAGACAGCAGGAAAATTAAATTTAATTATGAATAAAGAACTGAATATTAGGTAGGCTTAATTCAATATTTTCGTAACCATCATCAAGAATCAAGGATTTCTTAGGGTATTTTTATGGGAAATTTTTTAAGAAAAGGAAAAGAATTAGTCCTCAGAAATGTCGGGACACGGAGATTTGTCCATATAATTTTTTTGGGACTTTTAAAAATATTAACAAACATCGAGCCGGCCAAAACACCCTCGAATTAAGAAGAGATGACTCTATGACCCATAACTTAATAAAATTTGATTTAAGATCTAATAAATTGTAAGTGATTTTTTCTGATTTCGAACCTGTCCTCCACTTCTATCAATTTGAGCGAAGTAGCTGACTTAGAAAATGTATAAAAATTAGCTTCCCAGACGGTTTTTCCTCAGACTTTTCTTATCGGTTTCAGGATAGCGATAAAAATCGCAACAATGGGGTAATAATAGGGGGATCTAAAAAAGGAGGAAAATAACATCTGATCTGAAAATTTAAAAGAATTGAAGAATTGTCGGAAATTAAAATTCTTCGATATTCATGCAATTTATGATTTTTAATAAAAACATTTAATTTGGACGAAAATTTCCGATTTTGATGGAAATTCGAAAATCAAAAATTCCAAATAATCAGGTAATTTTTAAAAAATTCGGAAAATTAAATGTTTCGATTTTCATGAGGTTTTCCGGTAATTATAAAATTTCAAATTTTGAAGAAATATTCCCGATTTTGATTCATTTTTCTGATTTTCATTTTAATATTTGAAATTTTACAATTTTCATGAAATTTTTGAATTTTCAAAAAATTTCCAAACTTTGATGAATTTTTTTATTTGCCAAGAAATTTTTCGGTTTTCGAAAAAGAGGTCTTAGGATAATTTAATTAAAATAAAATACATCAATACCATAAAGTTAGGACGTCCCCTCACAAAATATATTTCAAAAACCCCGTCAAAAATCGAATTATTAAGAAAAAATTTTGTAATCTAATGACGATATTATTAGAATTTTTGAAAAATCAACCGATTTGATTTTTCAATTTTTTTTTTTTTTTTTTGGGAAAAAATCAACCCAAAATGTTCGATTTCATAGAATTATGATGGGAGTTTCATGGATAATATCATTTTTCCGGGAAATTTTATTAAGAAATTCGAAAAACCGAATATATAAAACTAAATCTAAGGGGACAGTGAGGGAATAACAAAACAAACATTCTACAGAAATTAATCCCCTGATTTTAGGGGCGTCGATACATTTGATATATCAACAGAATGAATATTTTTTTGAAAACCCGTTATAATTTGTTAGAAAATTTTAAATTTCAAAATTTCGGATTGGATTCATATAGGGGATAATTTAAGTGATCTATCAATACCATAAGGTGAGGAGCCCCCTTCACAAGATATATTTTTAAAATCCCTTCAAAAATCGACTTGATTTTTGTTTAAAAATTTCTAGAAAATTGATAGGGGTTCGAACCGTTATAATTTTCCCGGAAAAATGAAAATTATAATATTCTGAATGGATTCAAATAGAAGATGACTTAGGTGATCTATCAATAATATAAAGTGTGGTTGTTCCCTCACAACTTATATTTTTAAAAAAACGCCAAAAATCTCGACTTTTTGTTCAAAATTAATAAAATTTTGCTAGAAAATTTTTCTTTGAAACTAGAGAAATCTAATTATGCCAAATTGTTGCTAACTGACTAAGCAACAATTTCTTTGTAGAAACTTTCTTGGAAAATATTAACCCTTTCAGTTTTACAGGGGTTTTATGGGGTATGAAAAAATACAACTAAGGTCTAGCTGTAATTTTGTATAATACAATTTGCGTAAATGCCAGCCAACGAAACATTCATTCGAATAATCAACAATAATAATCTAGTTGCCTCGGTTTCGTGGCAATAAATTGCTGTAATAGAAAATGTGTATGAGAAGAGAGATAGACTTTCAAAAAATCTATAAGTTAATTGATAGCGCCATACGGTATTTTATATAATACAAGTTACTTAAGCCGCTAATTTATTAAAACTTAAGATATGCATTTAGATTGAATAAGACAATCGAAACAATTGATACATTTTCTCTAGAGAAATAATTAATTTATAATTTTTTAAAAAAACAATAGGAAATTAAAATTGAATTTCATGACTTATATCTGTTTGAAGTTATTTTTAGCCTTAACTTTTTCTATATAAAATAGTTGAGGTAATTATAAAGTGTTTTTTCTTGTATACATAATATTTCGATATCGAGTTCAGATAGCGAAATCTTATCTACCAGAAATTTTTGCATGTCTATCAAAAGATGCTACAATTTATTGCGACGAGGCTTGATTTTTATCATGAATTTGAAAAATTTCTTTTTTGTTGACGGCAACGGGGACGAAAAAATCCCCTCCAATTACGAAATGTTGGATGACGTCTAAATATTTGGAAATAAAATTCTAAATTAAATATTTAGCGAAATTTCGTTGAAATCGTTTAATTAAAACCAAAATAAAATATTCGCTTTTCCTTCACTGTACCCTTAGGTTGCTTCTCCATATTCGCATTTTCCCATTCCCGAAGATAATTTTCGGAAAAATTGAAATTGTCCACGAGAGGAAAATTGTCAGGAAAATTACATAAATTTCGATAATAATCGAACTTTTCTGACTTTTCTTATTGTAATAAGTTCAAAAATGATGTAGACATTTATTAAATACAAATATTTTATTTCTTTATTATTACAACAGCAGAAACTTAAAATTAACATTGATTTGCTTAATCTAATCATACATTTCTAATTTCCAGGTATAAAAACTATAAATAAGAAATAAAAAACATTTGGGATGTAATTTTTGCATTTGGGCGCATTGAAGCCTACTTACCATCCAAATAATTTAATTCAAAATATCTCGGCAGAAACTCCATTTAACCTTAAAAGCTAAACGAAAGCTTAAAGTTTTGAATAAAATTTGACATTCTCTCAAATTTATTTTTTGTACGAATAAATTAAATTTTAATCAAATATGAAGTTTTCATACAAAAGCTTCACGAAAGCTTAAAAGCTCAAAGAAAGCTTTAGGTTTGGAATTTAATTTTATACGTATTAACCCCTATTTTCATCCAAAAATGAAACGAAGCTCAAAATGTTAAGCTCCGTGTAAACTTAAAAGCTAAACGAAAGCTTTAAGTTTTGAATACAATTTTATACCTCCACAAATTTAATTTTTATCGGAATGAATTAAATTTTAATCAAATCTAATATTTTCTTAAAAAAGCTCCACAATCTTAGAAACTTAAAGAAAGCTTTAAGTTTAGGACGTAATTTTATACGTATTAAAACCAATTTCCGATTTAAATAATGAATCTGTAACGAAACTTAAAATTTTACCATAAAAGCTCTCCCCATGAACTTCAGAGAAAAGCGAAAGCTTTAAATTTTAAATAAAATTTTATACGTTTTGAAATTTAACTTCATTACGAATGATTAAATTTTCATCAAATCTGAAAAGCTCCACGAAAGCTTAAAAGCTTAAAAAATGTTTTGGCTTCGGGATATAAGCTCAAGTTTCGAACTTAATTTTCTATCCATATAACGATCCTTTTACAAAATTTCAAATTGTCCCAAAATTAAGCTTCAAAAAGCTTGAAAGCTCTTAGAAAGTTTAACATTAAATGCCATTTTATATAATTCTATCTAATCTTTAGAAAATCTACTACACGAGCTGACAATTGTTTCTTTGACATTTTTCTAAAGAATGTTAAGCAATTTCTGGGATAAAGATGCTGTAACATTTTGTTAAGGGGCAATAAAATTCTGTACACCTTATGGAGATGTTGACCGTACGCCACTGCTCTCTCTCCCCCTTTTTGAGTCATAAAAAAAATAATGAACAAAATTTGGTCTAGAAATTATTTGATTTCTTAAAAATTGATTTTTGAAGTCCTTTTAAAAATATAACTTGTTAGATAAGCCTTTAAGGTTTTTATATTATTAGTTCGAGTGAGTCATCCCCTAAATGGATCATAACTGAAAATTTAAAATTTAAAATTTTCCAGAAAATCATAGCCATTTTTCTTATACCCAGATAGAACTCAGGAGGCAATCATACAAATTATTGATTTTATTAGAAAAATTCGACCGATTTAGTTGAAAGTAGTTTTCCTGAATAGTTGATGAGGTAAACTAAAAAGTAATTTCAGGATTTTGGGAAAAAAAATTTTTCTGAGCGAGTTATGAATTTTTAAAAAATCCTTGACTGTTTTCATGCTCTTTTCTGGTTAAAATTTTTAATTTTCATTTTTTTACGCAACAAACGTCACTCGATTTGGCTGAAATTTCTTTCCTAAATAGTTGATGAGGTAAACTAAATACTAATTTCAGGAATTTGTGGGACTCGATTTGGTTGAAAATTTTTTTTTGAGTAATTGATGAGGTAAACTAAAAAGGTATTTAAGGATTTTGGAAAAAAAATTTTCTAAGCGAGTTACGAATTTTTAAAAAAATCATTTGATTGGCTTAATGCTCTTTTTTGATCAACATTTTTAAATTTTATTTTTTACGAATAAAAACTTTTCTCGATTTGGCTGAAAGTTTGTCCCTGAATAGTTGATGATGTAAACTAAAAAACTAATTTCAGGATTTTGGGAAAAAAATTTCTCTAACCCAGATATGAATTTTAAAAACTCAGCGAAAAATGTAAATTTTCAATATAATTTTATTTATTTTGAATTGTATTTTTTTTTCAAATAATTAATTAATAATAAAATCTGAAAGCTCGATACAAAGCTTAAAAGCTCAGTGAAAACTTTTAGTTCCAGATACATTTTTTTTCTTACGATTTTATTACGAAATTTCATGATATTCTAGGAAAATGAAAAATGTTACTTGGTTTAATAGATTTGGTCGATTTTCATGAATTAATTTACCAGAGAAAAATTAAAAATTAATTGTAATTTATAAGAAAAGCTTCGCAGATTTTAATTGGAACATTCAATTCGATGAACCCCAATTATTTTTTCCATCAAAAATAAAGTATACTGATATAGTCAGTAGGCAATATAAAATCTATATCTTCAGATATGAATTCATAAACTAGCCCCTACTTCAACCATAATACTTTTCTTAAGTTAGATTGTGCAACAATAGGTGTTACGCCGATTTCGGCTTTCAGAGAGAAGAAAAAAAAATTTGTTAAAAAAAAGTAACCAAACTATCAGCTATTATCTTCATTGAAACCGGTTTCAAACTTAAATAATAATAATAATTTTTAGTCCGAGTTTTTCAGACGAAAAATGTGTAAAAATAAGTTCAATAAAATCATCTTCTCTAAATATTCCAATTCATCCCAATATTGTATAAAATATACGAGAAAAAATACACTCTTTTTTTCACGATAGTGTAACATACCGTATATATCCACCAATTTATCCTACATCCATAGATATATACGGTTCGGTATATGATATAAGAAATATTCATATAAATATACCATTTATACCTCTACTAAACTTAATGTATACAATAAAATTATGATTTCAAGAAAGATGAAGGAGATGTGAAGTAAAAAAAAAAATCCGCTTTTTGATCTCGTTTCTTTTGAAATAAACTTGCCCGGCCGACAAACAAAAACATCTTTTGTATGATGGGCGGGTTTCATCTTTCCCAAACGTAATAATAATAAAAAGAAGAGAGAATAAAAAAAACATTATTTTTGTTATTTTGAAAAATAAAAATAACACAAAATTTTCAAGTAGAAAAATCATCCTTTTGGCAATTTTTTCCTGCAAGAAAATTCTCTTAGAAATTTTTTAAACTGGACAACAGACGAAATGGATTAAAATTTATTTGTTGGAATTCGGTTTTGTAGAGTAATTTTTTAAATTTAGGTTGCCCGATGACCTGAGGTGAAGATTAGGATTATTTCGTAGAGTTTATTATTTGAGGATTAAAATCAAATAATTATTTTCTTTAGAATTGATCCAAATAACAATGATATTAAATATAGCTCGAGGTAGGGACATTAATCCTTTATTGTTTTGTATGAAATGAAAATATCTATTAGTTTTCAACTTAAAAATCTATTATATCGGAACCCATGGATAATTTAAAATCATTGTTTACCAGCCCCGAAGTAAAATAATATTTTTTATATTAAAAAACCTTAATTATTCTGTTTGAAATTATTTATTCTAACAAATAATTTTCATTTAAAAAATATATCTAAATTTATTTCCAATTTAATCCCCCAATTTATCAATAAATAATCGGATTTTTAAGTATCAAGCCTGCCTGCCTCCCAGCCGGAATAACGATGTTCCAAATAATTTCTGTAGCCCCAGAAACAGAAATAGTTTAAATAATAGTTGCTCAAAATAGTTGAACATTTTAGAAATTTTTAAAAAAAAATTCCGACTTCAATGACTCCTAAGTTAGGACTCCTAAGTTAAACTTCCAACTTAGAAAATTAATTATAATTAATTTATTACTGAGACTACTACTGCTAAATTTTTGGAGGTATTTTTTATATTGATTTTTATTTTGGGATATTTTTGATCATCCGGCTCGAAGGTTGAGGATTTAAAAAAATTAAAAAATTATTAAAATGCGCCCAGTAAATATAACGAACGCTTAATCTTTGGAGCTTTGGAGCATCCTTAAATTTAAATAAATAATTGGGACCACCCCTTCTACGTAGGTTCCTGAGAAAGTGTAATAATCTTTGGGCCATCTATTGGAGTGTTTTATCAATTTTTAAGCTCCAATCCCGGTATGCGGTGTACAGAAGTAACGATTAATTTTGAATTTAGATATTATCTAGAAATTTTTGGATTGCAAATCGGTTTTAATGCATATAAAATTATGTCCAACACTTAAAGCTTTCTTTAAGCTTTTAAGTTTATGCAAAGCTTTTGGAGAAAAATATTAGATATGAATCGAATTTAATTAATCGGATTAAAAATGGATCCCAAGGGAAATTTAAAAAAAAATTTAATAAAAAGTTGTTGGTGAGGTTTGGAGGATTTAATAGAACTTTCTTGAGAGACAGGAAATTGAAATTTCGGGACAGGAAAATTATTTGGATGGCAAGTAGATTTTAACGCATATAAAATTAGGTGCAAAACTTAAAGCTCTCTATAAGCTTTTAAGTATTTGTAAAGCTTTTGCAGGAAAATTTTTAATTTGATTAGAAATTAATTAATCGGAAAACAAATTGATCTCAAGGGCAATCAAATAAAATTTTAATAAAAAGCTTTCGGCGAGCTTTAAAGGATTTAATTGAACTTTTTAGAGAAAAATTGAAAATGATGTACAGGAGAATGATTTGGATGGCAAATAGATTTTAACGCATATAAAATTATGTCGAAAACCTAAAGCTCTCTTTAAGCTTTTAAGAATTTGCAAAGCTTTTGCAGGAAAATTTTATATTTCATTAGAAATTAATTAATCGTATAAAAAATGGATCTCAAGGGGAATAAAATAAAATTTTATTAAAAAGCTTTCGGTGAGCTTTCAATAGAATTTTATTAAAAAAAATTTTGAAATTTCGGCATAGTGGAATTGTTTAGATGGAAAATAGGTTTGAATGCATTTTAAATTTATATTCGTAGCTTAAAGCTTCCTTTAAACTTTTAAGTTATTGAAAAGTTACAACACGAAAATTTTAGATTTGTTTACAATTTAATTATCCGGATGAAAAATGGATTTCAAAATCAAAAAAATTAACATTTTAATCAAAAGCTTTCAGTGAGTTTTGGGTACTTTAATAGAATTTCGGGGCAGCAAAATTATTTAAAATTTTCGAAAAGCTTTTGAAAAAAAATTTCTCATTTCATTAGAATTAAATTATTCAGATAAAAAGCGGACCTCAAAAAAAAAAAGAAAATTAAGACCGGTCTCCGTGTAGAAATTTAAATATCCAAATCCTTTTACATAATTTCCCAATAAAAGCTTTTTCGAGTCTCATCTATAAAAGGTTTCGATATTGAACCGGGGGGATTTTTTCCTTCAATAAATTTTATCTTAAGACATTCTTTTTTTTTGTTTCTATTTTAATTTCTTCTCTATTGATAATTTATGAGTCGCTTTTAAATTTATTTCATTTTAAAAACCGATTTACCAACAACAGAGTATAGTCATAAAAAAAACAACTCTTCGGTTACAGATAATATTTTATTGCTTGGATTACATTCCCTTAATTCCTGTTAAAGCCTCTAAAAGACTAAAAAAAATGGAAAAAAATGCACACGCAATCTAACAATGTTATTTACTACGGCGATTAAAAATAGAGACCGCGCGGTACATTTGTTGTATGGAAAAATAATTGATCAAAAAACCGAATGGGGAAAATACTAAATAAATTGCCTCTTGGTATTTTTCACATTAAATATATTTAATATTTTTTTAAAAAAAAAAATTGAACAGTTGGTGGACAATTATCTGAAGTATATCCGGAGCAGGTGGTTACTTAACGATTTTTGAACAGTCGATCCCATTTCCTTCCTTATTTCCCATATATCTCTAGTCTCTACCGTAAATATTTCTTGATCTATTTTTACGAGATCTAGGATAATTGATTCGACATATCGAGACATCACTGTATAAAATACCCATTAGTTTAATATTTTATTTATAACCGACTTTTAGCATACAGTTTTTAATGTTTTACAATTATTGATATGGTTGATATATTATTCTTTTTTATAAATAAAACTAATAATATGTAAGTAGAGGTATGTAATTATATAAATATTTATTTCATATCATAAAATGTTAAGGCAGTCACAATACAGACCGTTTCAGAACAGACCATTATCGGACTTCAGGAAAAAAATGTTTTTTTGAAGTGGGAAATTTTTGGGATATTGGGGAAATTTCATCATTTTTCAATTAAACAGATTTTTTGAGGATGGGATTTTTTTGGGAAATTTTGGGATATTTTTTTTTGAGGAACTATGTTTCTAAAGATGGGAATTTTACTTGAACTTTTATTAAAAAAAGAATGTAGAAGGATTTTTTGGGATTTTTTCTTAAGGGATATTTTTTGAAAAACTGATATTTGTAAAAACTAAAATTGTTGATGGGATATTTTTAGAGACACTTTTTCCTACGTCTATCAAATTTTTTCCCGAGAAATGTTTAATGGGATATTTTTTTTTGGCATTTTTTTCTCAGAAAATATTCCCGAGTAACGAAAAAAAAATTTTTTTTAATTCATTTTTTTCTGGGATAAAATTTGGTTAGTGGGATATTTTTGGGAAATTTATTTCCATTATTAAAATATTCCTAAACTCTTTTGAAAAACTCGCCACAACCACTGAATTTAATCGGCAGTTCTAAATCGAACTGTTGAATATTAAATTTTTTTGATTTATATACAGTGAAGTTCATTTATATCGATGTTCAAACTTTTTGAAAAGTTGACATCCTACGGATACATATTTTTTTTCTATGATTTAATTAATTAATAAATTTGAGGTTTTATATAATTTCCCACATATTTTACCAAAAAAAACAAAAAATTCGTTTTCCCCTAATTAAAATATTGACAACGAATTCGTTAGTAGTCATTCACATGGGATAACTACAGAATATTTTTGACCCAATCCGTTCACAACCTATCCTATCCATACACCATCATTCTCAACCGCATCCCACTGTATTTTATAAAAATAAAAATCGAATGAAAAAAAAAACATTCTCTGTTTATAATCCTCAAAGACTTGCGCCCGCCTGTTGTAAAATAATCACTTGATAAGGGACGACATAACTGGTGATATGTATGTTTATAATTCATAAAAGTAATAATCAGACACACAGAATGTGTAATTATATATCAGTAAAAAAAAACTGAATAAATAATAATAATACCCAAGTAATACAATAATAAAACATTTTACAATTTGACCTTAAATAAAAATATTGTTTATTAACGTTTCTCTGTAAAAAAAAAATATATAAAAATAAAGATAATTTTTATTACATCCAATAATCGGTCTTCAATTCCGACTCAGATAATACTAATTAATCAGAGGGGATAATTAATGATTTAGCAAACGAACCATTTCGTCGGCATCCTTTTGTGTTTCATGTCCCGCTAAATTTGGCATTGCAGTTAAATTATATCCTAGCCCTTGGCATGCCGGTACCGATATCCGTTCACATTGGATGGCCGCTGTTAATTTCAATTGTAGGCTAATTGTTAATAATAAAATGTACAATTTATTGATACGTATCGGAACGGTTAGTAAACGTAAATTTTCCATAGTAAAAATAGACAAATAATTTCTGTATTTTTATTTTTTATTTTTCCTTCTCCTTGTTTACGATATCATTTCTTTTTAAAAAATTTGATTAATCACCGCCAACCGGGTAATGGTGCAAATTTTATCATCTTTTATCTTCTGAGACATTTTCGATCTTATTATTTTTTGTACGTTGTGCACTTTTTAATTCAAAATTGATGTCTTGAAAAAGCGATTTTTTTTATTCGTTTTTAATAATTTTAACATTTAACATTATTTTACATGGTTTTTCAATTTAGTTCTTTTTCCGTATCCCCCCGGTTCCGTTTCGTATTTTATCTTCTTCCCAAACAAGAAAATAATATTTTTTTAAAAGAAATTCACAATCTAAAAATCAACCGCTCCGTAATAGCTCTAACAACTGCCAATAAATGTAATATAATGTACGTACGTTTTTTATTCCGTTTTGTATTTATATAAAAAAAAAAAACGAAAAACTCGATAAGCTTTTAACGTTTCGTTATTCTGATATATCTTGAATTTACAATTTTTACGGGAGTACTACATTATTCGATGAACGTATACTCGATACTGAGCCTGACTGAAAATCGGAAACGAAACTGTGAAATTGTATTTTTTGAACTTGAACTGTATAATATAATATTATAAAATATAATATCCAAAAAGACTTGAAGAACAATATCAAAAACGAACCGATAGTTTACAAGCGGGGAATGAATACAAAAAGTAAAAAAAAAATTCATTTTCATCAAGCGAACAAAAAACTAATGATATTTTTAAAAGAAATTCGTTCCTCTCTGTATATTTTAGACGGGGTTTTTCAAACGAAATCTACAGATAACAGATCACCAACGTTTGATGTCGCTTTGTTTTCGGACTTCACTGTTTTTTTTTTCTTTTTTATCAAAAATTGGACCGTACATTGATGAAATGCTGGATGTGGCTGGTTTAATGAATTCTTACAAAATAGAAAATCAAAATATAATTTTAATTAATTTGATTTTATTTTTTTCCCTTTTCAGATTTTCGAATTCAATTTTCAGGAAAATTATCCCGATTTTTATAAAAATTTTCCGATTTTAATGAAATTTTTCACGATCTTGGTTTGGGTTAATTTAAATTAATTCAAAAATATCTGTCCTCATATGATACGATATGAGACTATTAAGTTAGTACGATCTCTAGTCAGATAGTCCAGGATATGATAGATTACATAGTGGCTACCGATCTGCAAGTTTTAAATGCTGGATCGGTACCAATTTTCCTCTCGAAAATGGATGAATTCCTGGACTTGGCATTATTCAAATGAAAGTTTTTGATAAAATTGTCTTCAATAAAAAAAATTACGTTCAAGATTTCTTAGGGTTTCCAGGTGCTGATTTTTAGAAGGTGTATAAAGCTAAAAAAAAATCGTTCATGCTCCTAAATCTGATTAGGAAATGTTAGAAAAAGTTGTAGAAATTTAAGAAGTTTAATTTCCAATTGATTAATTTAACAAAATTATTTTTAAATTTTTTTTGAACAGCTTATAAGCTAAGCTATAAACTAATTTCAAGGTTTTGGGAATAAAAAATTTTTTTGGACCAGCTATGACGCTGAAAATGCGTTCATTTATATGAATTTCTTAAATAATCGCAGGCTCCTTATTGGATCATAATTTTTGAAGAGAAATATTTCTTCAATTTAACTGAACCATTTTTTTCTGAGTAGCTTATGAGACAACTCAAAAACTATTTTCACGGTTTTGGGGAACAAAATTATTTGAGCCAGTTACGACCTTGCGAAGAATTGTAAATTTTCTTATATGAAATTTGTTAGCTCTTTTTTGGGACCCAATTTTTGAAGAGAAATATTTGTTCAATTTGGCTGAACTATTTTTTTCTGAGCCATTCGTGAGCTAAGCCAAAAACTTATTTCAGGGTTTTGGGGAAACATTTTTTTTGAGCCAGTTATGAGCTTGCGAAAAATTGATAGTTTCCTTATATATGAATTTTAAGCCCTTTTTTGGGACCCAATTTTTGAAGAGAAATATATGTTCAATTTGGCTGAACTATTTTTTTCTGAGCCATTCGTGAGCTAAGCCAAAAACTAATTTGAGGGTTTTGGGGAAAAAAATTTTTTTGAGCCAGTTATGAGCTTGCGAAAAACTGGTAATTTGCTTATAAATGAATTTTTAGCTCTTTTTTTGATACAATATTTTTGTCTAGAAATTTATTCAATTCGGCTTAACTATATTTTTCTGCCCAATTTATGAATGAAGCCGAGAGTAATTTCAGGATTTTGAAAAAAAAATGATGATGTTCATCATTTTTAAAGGCAAATTTATTTTTCTATGGCAAATATATTACCTGAAAAAGGGACGATTTAATTTATTATTAATTAAGGGTGATTAGATGAGCAATTTTCAGTTAGAAAAAATAGGATGATTCATGATTTTCTATTGATTTTATTACTAATTTTTTTACCAACATTTTTAAATGGAATTTTTTTGAAAAAAAATTCACTCGATTTGGCTGACAATTTTTTCTTCAATACTTGACGAGGTAAACTAAAAACTAATTTCAGGATTTTGGGAAAATCAATTTTCTGAGCGAGTTATGAATTTAAAAAAAATACATATTTGTCATCCTGCTCTATTTGATAAAATTTTTAAAATCAATTTTTTTGAGAAAAATAAAGCTTCGTTCGATTTGGCTGAAAGTTTTTTGCGAAGTAGACGATGAAGTAAACTATAAACTGATTTCAGGATTTTGGAAAAAAAAAATTTCTGAGCGAGTTATGAATTTTTAAAAAATCCACTGTTGTCATCTTGCTCCTTTTTGTTCAAAATTTTGAAATACAATTGTTTTGTTAAAAAAATTTTACTCGATTCGGCTGAAAGTTTTATCCTGAATAGTTGATGAGGTAAACTAAAATGTAATTTCAGGATTTTCGGAAAAAAAATTTTCTAAGCGAGTTATGAATTTTTAAAAAATCCATGATTGCCTTGTAGCTTTTTTGATGAAATGGTTTTTTTAAAAAAAATTCACTCCATTTGGCTGCAAGTTTTTTCCTGAATAGTTGGGGTAAACTAAAAACAAATTTCAGAATTTGGAGAAAAAAAATTCTCTGAGACAGTGATGAGCTTGTCAAAATAAATGAATGAATAAAATTTTAAATTAATCGAATCCGTATTATCATAATTTTAAAAGAAAATCGGAAAATTACCGGATGCTAGCTCTTATTTTAAGTAGAAATCTATTCCACATCTTTCTTACTTCTAGAGTTTCTCCAGCAAAAATGATTTTCGATTTTTAAATCGATAACAAAGTCAAATAATTGAAAATGCAAGGAAAGAGTCGGTAGAATTCTTGATAATGCGGAGAATCAATCGATAGAAGTCGAAAATATCGTTAAAAAATAAGAAAATTTCGATAAAATTCGGGATACGTCATGAAAATGTCCAAAATGAAACGGAAAAAAATCTAACAAATTTGGGAGTAGTCAAGGGAAGTCAGAAAAATTAGAAAAGGTGGTAAAAAGTCAAAGTTGTTATTACCCGAATTATGGTAAGACTTTACCCTACTTTATCTGACCTATCTAATTCTTTTATGGTCGAATAATAAATTAAATCGCCCTAAAGCTGTTAATTGATTATGCGTGAAGAGGTTTTCGGATTAATCTCTACCCTCCCAAATTTTGATCTTATTTTTAGAATTAGAAATTTAGAAAATTTAAGTATCCAGAGATTGAAAATTATAATAAAAATCCAGGTACTTTCTGGATATCGGTAAATTTTTCAAAATCGAAAACTAGGATAACCCGGTTATTATAAAAATATTTTTTTGAATATATTTTTTTTATAAATATTTTTCTATATAATTTTGGGGAGCTTAGATATAAATATTAAAAACCGGCTAGTGAGTCGAGCGTAGCACACCCTTGGATTCAGGAAGGGAGGGCTTTATGACTGTTAACTTAATAGAATTTCATTTAAAATATAATTAATTCTAATTTCAAAATTAGGATAATATTAAAGTAAAGTAAATTTTAAATTAAGATTTTAATTTTGAAAAAATAGTAATTTAGATAGAAAATTTCCCATTTGTTTGAATTGTTCTATGGCAAATATTTGTTGATTGAATTATTTTTTTCAAAATAGCTAAAACTAATTTCGGGATGTATGGAAAAAAAATTATTTGCGCCAGTTATGAGCTTGCGAAAAACTGGTAATTTTTTCATGTGAATTTGTTCGCTCCTTTTTGGGATACAATTTTTAAAAAAAAATACTTGTTCAATTTGGCTGATTTGTTTTATTCTGAGCAATTCATGAGCTAAGCAAAAAAGTAATTTCAGGATTTTGAAATAAAAAATGATTTGTGCCAGTTATGAGCTTAGAAAAACTGTTGATTTTGTTATATACATTTTATAGTTAATTGTAGCCTCTTTATTTAATCATACTTTTAACGGCAAATATTTGTTCTATTTGATTGAATTATTTTTTTTTCCAAAAAAGCTTAGAAGCTAAGCCAAAAAGTAATTTTGGGGTTTTTCGAATTAAAAAATTATTTAAGCCAGTTATGAGCGATTATGTAATGCTGATAATATCCTTTATATATATTTTATATTCGTTGGGGATATCAATTTTTTTGATTTTTATTTTATTAATTAGGCATTTTTTTGGAAAATATTAATTATTTTGTTGATTTTTATTTAATCAAATTTTCTTGATTTTCTGTAACCTTAAAATTAAAATTGATCAAATGATCGTAAATTAGGGACTGACTAAATAAACATTTTATAATAATATCGCATTCTTACAAAATTCTAGATCACGTTTAGGGTGACCATTTAAATTTTTGATGGTACGGGTTTCGAAATCCAATCAAAAATGGTTCAAATTTTAACCCTCCGCTGTATCGATATATATCGATGATGAATGGGTACGATGAGACCGCAATCTGGTGACCCTGAAATATCACATTTTATCTCGATAAAATTTTTTTCTTTACATTTACGCACAATACGTGTATATAATATCGTACAGGCGTATATAATCGCAAAATAAGTCGGTATAATAATAGAGGTTCATCAAGCCTATATTCGGTTTTCGGTCGATGGTCCATCATCATCTCTCATCATAAACATGATGAGGAAAAAACAGCCAAAAAAGAGAATGAAATGAACGAGATAAAAAAAAAATTCTAATATATATATATATTCAGATATATATATATATTACAAAAGAACATTACAAAAACATGCCTGCTGATGGGTTTTAAAATTTTAAAATTAAAAAAAAAAATTTGTTGGAAATTTATCATCATTTCATTGGATTCTGGGTACTTTTCAGCAGGCCGTTATATGTGGTGTTGATATAATTCGTATATAATCGATGGGGGTTTTATGGGGTAAGGGGAAGGACTACCGGTTATTTTTTAACCCGAAATTTCAATTTTTGTAAATTTATCGATGTTTTTAGATTTTTAGAGAAATTTTCCGAAATTGTCGGGTTTTTCTGAAATTTAGACATTTTTTTTGAGTTTTTCATGATATTTTTGGGCTTTTAAGAAATTTGAAGATTTTCAAGAAATTGTTGAATTTTTATTTTTATTTTCAGGTCTCCATAAAATTGTCCCGAACTAATTAAAACAATTATTTATTTTTGTTTAATTATTATTTTATTTATTTCAAAAATTGTAGCGTAGACTTAAAATTATATAATTAATTTAATATTTAAGAAATGTAACTTATGTCTAATAGATATTACTTAAAATAATTAATTATAATTTTATTATATAAGCAGTAGGTAGCCCTTTATGAATTAATAATTAAGAATTACAATTTGTAGTGATTAATGATTTTAAAATAACAATAAATTTTTCTAAAATTAGCGGAATTTTTATTTTTTAGAATGAATTTCCTAGGGATTATTTTGATATACATATATTTCCCGCTCCTTCGTTTTATCCTAATCTTCAGATTTTTAAATTTTGCCTTAAGACTTTTTTAAGAGACAAAGGATGCCATTTCTTGATATTCAATTATTTTTTAGAGATTTTTTTAAATAGAAGGATATATTTTGAATGGGAAATTTAATCCGGAAAATTCTATTTTTTGGCCAATTTTTTGGGGAAATTATTGATACGATTTCTGTGAAATATCTCGGAGCTGTTAGAGAAAAATGTTTGATATCGCTAATAATTTATAATTAATTTAATTTAATTAAACTGAAATTTAATTTAATTGATTTTTTCAATTTCTTTGGCTTACTGAAGTTTCCTGGAACATTTTCTTATATTTTAAGGAATTTATTAAATTTTCCCGGATTTTTAAAATATTTTATCAGCTTTCTCTACCATTTCGTACTTTCTCAAATTTTTCTCAAAAAAGAGCAACAAAATTAACTGAAGATTTGTTAAACAAAGTCACGGGTTTTTAAAAGCTCGAAACTTGGTAAGAAAATTTTTTTTCCAAAAATGCTGGAACTACTTTTTAGTTTACCTCATCAATTATTCAGAAAAAAATTTCCAATTAAATCGAGCGAATTTTTTGTAAAAAAAAATTCCATTTCAAAATTTTTCTCATAAAAAAAGTGGAAAAAAATGAACTGATAATTATGGAATTTTTAAAAGCTCGTAACGCCCTCAGAAAATTTCTTTCTCCAAAATCCTGAAATTAATTTTTAGTTTACCTAATCAAGTCTTTGGTAAAAAAACTTTCATCAATTCGAGCGATTTTTTTTTTTAATCAAAACGAGTAAGAAATAAATGAAAATCATAAATTTTTTGAAAAAAAAACTCGTTAGACATTTTTTGAAATTTCAAAAAACTCTGGAATTTTGACGAAATTAATAAATTTCAAAAATCTTGAAATTATTTATACAATTTTGGGTTTTTCGACAAAATTACAGCATTTTTTTTATCTTTTTAGAGATCCCCGCTAATGAGACGCCTAACAAAGTGTTGTACTTTCAACTTCTAAATTTAATTATTGAAGGATTTCTTAAGGATAGTAAAAATAATCATTGTAGGGATCGAATTATTGATCCTTGAAGAATATTTATACCAAATTTCAAAAATCTAACTAAATTATTATTATTATTTAAAATTATTATTAAATTATACGTATTTCAAATTTGCGGAACGATTTCTGGACTATTTGACGTTTTTGACGTCATATTAAAAATATATCTTGTTAGATAACCCCTTAAGGTATTTATATTATAAACTGTGTTAAGACAACCCCTAAATGGATCGTAACTAAAATTTTGAAATTTAAAATCTCCTAGGAAATTATAGATATTCTTCTTAGAATTGGTGATTCTATCCAAGTCTAATCATTTAAAATTCGATTAAAAATTCGTATTAAAGCCTGGAGCCTGAAATTTTGCAGAAAGATACGTAAAATAAATCCAGAATGATTGGCAATAAATAGGGGCTCCCTTTTTAAATGATTATTTTGAAGAAATTATTTTTATTTGCTGTAGGTCGAGTCAAAGGAGAGAGGATAAGAATTGTCTCAAAAAATCATTTTCCGGAAAATTCTTTTTGAAAATTGGAAAAATAAATGATGGGATTTTTTCCTTGGTAAATAAGGGAGAAA
The DNA here is from genome assembly GCA_027564815.1 of Symmerus nobilis. Lineage (NCBI taxonomy): Eukaryota > Metazoa > Arthropoda > Insecta > Diptera > Mycetophilidae > Symmerus > Symmerus nobilis. The sequence goes on along the minus strand of JANTOP010066106.1, from coordinate 3,868 downwards.
TTTTATACTACAAATTTTCTGGCAAAATTAACTCTCGGGGGGTTGTTGAAATCGAACATGACATCAAAATTGAAAATTTTGATTTTCCTTCGAAAAAAAAAATTGTTCTGACAGCCATTTATCAGTCCACCTAAAATCAGGTTTCTACGTTTTAAGATTTTCCGGGGATGATAATTAAAGTTCAACAAAAATTTCTTTTAACCGTCTGAAACCAAATAAAAATTCCTTCTCAGAAAAATTGATAATTTCCCGGTACATCTTTTTAATTTCAAAATTTTATTTAAGAAAAGTTTCTCCGATTTCGATGACTCGATTTTTCCTAAATAGCTGAGCCCCTAAGTTAAAATCGGTATATAGGATTTCGGGATAAAAAATTATTTGATCAAGTTACACCCGATTTCCAATTAACCAATCGATTTTCTATACCACCCCCAAATAAATCGTGATAAATCGGAAAGGGTTCAGTTTTTCAAGAAATCATTTTTAATCAAATTTCTTCTACGGTTCCTTGCCATCATTTTGGATTGATTAACTTTTAAAATTTAATGAGAAATTGATGGAAGGAAAGAAGAAATATTTTAACTAAACATTGAGGGTTATTCCCATAAAATATGATGGGATTCATGATGAATACACAATAATGGGAAGCCAATACAAGAGAATAACCACCAGTAAGTAGTTTCATAATGTCTGTAGGGACAAGAAAAAACAAAAAAAAAAACATTATTTAGGTAGAAATGATATTGGTGTTATAGGTAATATTACACACTTTATAACCACTCTACACCACCCCAGGTATAACATAATTTTTTTTAAAATTATTCTGGTATATATCTGGTATATAAAATTACTTATTAGCACAGATATGCAACAATAATATACACAATGCAATTGTAATATGTATATTTCCTCTTTTATGGGTATATATATATGTATACAGGGATCAGCACGGCGGGAACGGTTGATACCTTTCAATGGGTAGATAGATAACGAAATCCATTCGTTAAAAACGGGGGGTCCCAGTTCACGTCATTTTATTTCCGTGTAATTATTTCACGGTTTATAATTCCGTGATATAACTACACGTGTATTTATTATCCGTGAATTTATTACACGTGTATTTATTTGATAGGTTTCCAACCCCTTACCGAACATTTGGAAAATGTTCAGCATTATAATAGCAGATGAACAGAGGAAGAGGAAAATGAATGTAATATAGCAAACCATCAAGTTCACTGCCTTTTGTTCAAAAGAATGAAGCCGGCCAATTCGATCCACAATATGCCTTGATAAAACGTCTTTGAATAAAAAAAAAAAAAATAACGCAAAAGAAGAGAGGTTCGAGTTTCTGAAAAAGAAAGACAAGAAAAAAAATAAATATCAATGTAATTATATATAGAAAATTATCCATGAAGCGAAAAGGTATCGCCGGCATCAGACTTAACATTTGAGACGATTGATAGCAAGAAACCAAAGAAAAAAAACGGGCATATTACCAGAAGAATTATAATTGTGGAAAAAGACAAAGTTGAGAAACAGACTGTGACAGATCAGTCTTTCTGATCGAATTTTTCTTAATAAAGATTATCTTAAGTGGGGGTATCTTAAGAAATATACAACCCGATACGCTCCATTCATTCATATTACCATTCAAACTTCCGAATATCTTTTCCCCATAATTCCGAGAAGTTAATTTCTTCATTTATTTATTTAATCCGATTACTACTGGAGTTTAAATTAATTACTTAAATCAATCAATGGGATTGATGTCCCAGATTATTTTATTTTTCAATTTATAAGTTTCAATATTCAAATTAAAACTCCAAATTGCTTAGTCAGATATTATAAGGAATTTTTTCATCGTTATAGAGAAGGAACTCTAGATGATGAAGTTAATTTTTTAATAATATGGTGAATTAACAATGATCTGTTTAGTCATGTTTGGTAGAGTGATTCTGGGACTCAATTATGGTGTAATTTCTTTAATTATTATACGGATGATTTTAATTTATACAAATCATCTTTGTAATTATTTCGTCTAGGTAGTAGGAAAGAAATTGAACCCATACGATTCCAGAAAAATTTCTGAAAAATTGATTAAATTAAAACATGTAAAACACAGTTCATTTCTGAGTTTTTATTTTATTTTTTTACCCTAAAAAAACCTTTTTATTTTTTAAAATTCTTAAAAAAACGAATGACCTTCTATTCCCCTTAAATTTAATTAAATTAAATTAAATTAATAAAATCTATAAAATAAATTTTAAAAAAAAATCTTTGAAATAATTTCAAGGATTATTTTCGAGTACCGATGAAAATTTGATTTTCCGGAAAATTTTCTTTGGAGATTGGAAAAACCAATGATAGGGTTTTATTCCTTGGTTAGTATGGGAGAGATTTTATATTGGAAATTTTCTAGGAAGATTAACCCTTACGATTTTATCGGCGGATTTTTGAAAGAATTAGATGTTGGTGATATCAGAATTCAAAATTTACGATTATTTATTTATTTACTTAGAATCTCAGGATTGGAGGAAATTCAATCTTATTGAAAATCTAATTCCACTGATTTGCTGCTGTAATTAATATTTAAATAAAGATTTTAAAAGATATTTAAATATTAACCCTTATGGGACACAACATTCCTCCCCCTTATTATATTACTGATTCCCTTTAATCGGAAAGTTGATATAAATTAAATTTATTTGTATATGGGGCAAAATACGCCAACTCGGCCTACGTTTAGCTTTTGGGTATTCGATATTTTTCAAAATTTTTGATGTGATAGTATCAGTTGAGAGAGGCCTCCCTGATTTTTTTCAGATTTTTATCTCAAAAATTTTTTGAGATATCGGTTTTCTAAAAAAACCGCTTTTTTTTTAAAAGGCCCATAACATTGCGAAAAATGGGCCGATTGGGACGATTTTGTTTTTGAAATTTTTAGTTTTGAACACACTTTTAAAATAAAAATTCGAAAAAATGTTCAAAACCGTATTTTGATAAGATTTTCAAATTTTTGATATAAAATCTTGATTTCTAAAAAACACGTAGCCATCGATTTTTTGGAAAATTTTCTCAAAAAAACTGTCACTCATTCCGCAACTTTTGAGACTAGTGCGATCATGGGATCTCGATGGGATCTATTTTTTTCGAATTTTGAAATTTCCATGTTTTAGTTCCATGTTTAGTTTAGTCCAAAAATGTTAAAACTAAAATTTTCGTAGAAAAGCTCTGCAAAAATTTAAAAGCTCCCAGAAAGCTTTATTTTCCGAACCTTATTTCTGACGTTTAAAAATCTATTTTCTATCCAAATAATAATTTTAAAATTTTCCAAAAAAAAATTGAAAAATCTCGAAAGCTCATTAAAAGCTTAAAATTAAAATATCATTTTATATAACTTAGAATCGAATATTTATGCGATTCATTAAATTGAAATGGAATATGGAATTTTCGCCGAAAGCTTATCGAAACAATTAAAAGCTCGACGAAAGCACAAAGCATCGAACTTAATTTTTCATGTTTTGAAATCTATTTTCTAATCAGATAACGACCCTTTAACGAAATTTCAAATGTTCCCCAAAAAAGCTTAAAAAACCTCGAAAGCTCATTGAATGCTTAAAATAAAAATATCATTTTATATAATTTAGAATCTGATTTTCATCCGATTCATTAAATTGAAATGAAATATGGAATTTTCGCAGAAATCTTATCCAAACTGATAAAAGCTCAACGAAAGCTCTAAGTATCGAATTTAATTTTTTACGTTTTAAAATCTATTTTCTATCCAGATAACGATCCTTTAACGAAATTTCAAATTTCCAAAAAAAAAAGCTTTAAAAATCTTGAAAGCTCATTGAAAGCTTAAAAT